>JAOPSE010000027.1:40677384-40954090 GCA_029449295.1 Zea luxurians | reverse complement strand
GATGTAGGTGTTGGAGATTTTGCTTGATGGCTTTTGCTTGAGCTTTTGCCTTTGTTTATCCCCGGTCATCGCCTTGCATTGGAAAGACTTGTGGCCTTCCATGTGGCATAGCCTACAAATCACAGTTTCTCCCTCCATAGGCTTGTTCACTCCCGTAGTGGTGTTATCCTGTGGAGGTCGGATTTGTTTGGCTTTGCCTTTCTTGTCATACAAAGCCTTGCCAAGGCGAGCCACTTCTTGCTTTAATTGTTCATTTTCCTTTGCAACCTCATCGAACATGTCTCTATAACAATATTCTTAACAACGACTTGGTTGCAGGGGTTAGAATCATTAATTAAATCAAAGCAGGAAGTAGAAGCATCTTTCTTAATAATTTCAGGTATTTCAACTAAAGATGCTGCTGGGGTGCTACCAATGTTTTCTAGCTTAGTAGTTAGCTCATTATTGTGTATGCTAAGAATTTCCATTTTCTCTAGCAAATTTTCAATAGCTTCTTGGGAGCTAGCTAACTTAGCCTTAAGTTTTTCATTCTTTTTAATAAGGCCATCATCGGTAGCAGTGGATGGAGCACTAGATTCTAATAGCTCAATTTTAGTTGATAGCTCATTGTTTAAGTCTGCAAAAGTTTCAAATTTTTCTAGCAAACCTTTATAATCATTTTGGGAGCTAATCAACTTATTTTTCAAAGTTTTAAGTTGAACTTTTTGCTTAGTGCAAACATCCTGGAAAAATTCTACGGCTTCCGCAAGCTCATCTACAGAGGGCTTTCCCTCACCTTCATCATCACTACTACTTTCATCACTAGAGGATGGAATGCTTTTGTTACCTCTTGCCATAAGACATTTGTGTGATGACCGTGATGAGCGTGATGAGGATCGGTGGCTGCGTGTCCTTGGAGGTTCATCTTCACTTGAAGAATCATCCCAAGTTCTAACACTTGTTAGCGCCTTGCCTTTGCTCCTCTCCTTTTTGGGTTTGGCCATATTTGGACAGTTGTCCCTGAAGTGGCCCTTCTCCCCATATGCGAAGCATCCTCTCTTCCTTTGCTTTTTCCTGTCAATGTTAAAGAGAAGATCTTCGACCTGCAGGGGCACACCCATTAGATTAATCTTGCGGATCATCCTCATTACCTTTCCGACGCATCGGATTGTTTCTTCGACCTCGGAGGATGATGTGCACGGTTGATTATCTTCATCATCATCACTTTCTTCTTCTTCCTCTTCTTCACTTGAGGAACTTGGAGTGGGAGCCTTCTTTTTGCCCTTCCTTTCATCACATGCAAAAGCATATGGTCTTGATGAAGTTGGCTCCTCTCCCCGACACATTTTTCGCGACATCTCAAAAGCCGCGATTTTCCCAATCACAATGGTCGGGGTCATGTTGCTCAAGTCCTCCATGTTGTGAAGGATGGTGATGATGCTCCCATATCTTTGTTGTGGTAGCAGGGAGATAATCTTCCTCACAATGTCCGCATCACCTAGCTTATTAATGCCAATAGAATTGAGCTCATTGATAATTAGATTCAAACGAGAATACATGTCTTAACAAGCTCATCATCTTTCATAGCAAAAGAATTATACTCATTTAAGACTAGGCAATGTTTTTGCTCACGGACATTGGATGTGCTGTCATGGAGCTCATGCAATTTTAGCAAATCTCATTAGCAGTTTTCAAGGTAAATACTTGATTAAAAATATCCATGCTAAGAGATTCATACAAGCAATTTTTGGCTCTAGCATTTAAATGAATTTCTTTTTCCTCACTCGTGGTGGGTTTCTCGGATTCTTGAGGGTTTCATCCCATCACGAGTGACTCTCCAAACACCTAGATCAACGGTCTCTAGGTAACAAGCCATTCTAGCACTATAATATGGGAAGTTAGTGTCGTCGAAGTGCGGTGGCCTTTGGGTATCCATCCCTTCCTCTAAAAAGCGTTGGCTCTTTTAGCGGTGAAGCTAAAGCATTTCAAATAGCCAAACCGGGCTCTGATACCACTTGTAGGAAACGGGTGACGCCTAAGAGGGGGGTGAATTAGGACTTCTAAAACTTTTACTAAACTAGACCACAATTAAATCCCTAGAGCAAAACCTATGCAAATAATCAAACTAGAATGTGCAAACTAGGTTTTGTCTAAGTGTTGCTATCTCTACCGCAAAGGCTAAGTCTCAATCTACACTAAATAAGTATGAATACAAGATTGAAACTTAAATGCTTAATATAAATGCGGAAACTTAAAGAGCAAAGTAGAGAAGCAAACTCTCGTGGATGACGCCGGTATTTTTACCGAGGTATCCGGAACCACGCAAGGTCCTGACTAATCCTCGTTGGTGCCCCTATGCAAAGGGAAGCCCACGCGAGGGCCAAGCACCACGGTTGAGTAACTCCGTAGAGAGCCGCGGGCCTTCTCCACGCGTAAGTGGTGCTCCGCTTCGGCTCCTCTCGGACGCTCCCCGCCGTCTCCACTATCGAGCTTCGGCCGAAATGCCGTGGGCCTCATTCCCTTCGGTACACGGTGGCGGCCGTGACACAAACGCGGTTGTCACGGTCTCGCAAGACTCTCGCCCCACTCGGTAAAATTACAACGGCTCACGCAAGAGCCGAGGGGTTGTGTGGTTTTACAAAACTCACTCAACTAACTAGGGTTCACCTAGAGCAAGCGCTAAAGCGGTCTAAATAACCTAAGCACTTCACAAAGCACCTACGCTAATCACCGAGTGATTCTATTAAGCACTTGGGTGTTTGAGCTCTTGGAAATGTGCACTATATGCCTTGGTATGTTGCTTGGGCTCCCACACCTTCAAATGGCCGGTTGGGTGAAGTATATATAGGCCCCAACTCCAAAATAGCCATTGGAGAAAAGTTGCAGTTCTCTGTGGCACATCGGACAGTCCGGTGCTGCACCAGATAGCGCACTGTAGCATGTCCGGTGCACCTAGTCGTTGCCCTATCAGAGCAGGTGACCGTTGGCACCGCAGGCTTTTCCACACCGGACAGTCTGGTGCTCACACCAGACAGTCCGGTGGTCTTCTCTCGGGTGCCACCTGTAACTAGCTGTTGGGCTGGAGTTCCTTGGTGCATCGGACAGTCCGGTGTGTGGGCACCAGACAGTCCGGTGTGCCACGAGACAGTTCGGTGCGCCTCGCACAGACAGTCCGCAGCAGCACACTTGGACTTTTCTTGGATCTTCTTAATGTCTTCTTTTTGAGGTGTTGCTTTCCTCAATTCCTTAGTCCAAGTTGATCTTGCATCCTGTGAACTATAAACACAAACACTAGAAAACTTATTAGTTCACGGATTGTGTTGATCATCAAACACCAAAACTCAATTAGCCAAATGGCCCGAGGTCCATTTTCCTTACAAATATGATGGTTGCTCACCGATGCCTTATGAGTTGGCCAAAGAATTTGACAGGTTGAGCCTCAGATTTTTAAATAACTCGCGAGGAGTAACAGTTGAGTTAGAACCCACTTTAGAGCGGGAAATCAAAGAAGCACAGAAGAATGATGAGAAGATCAATGAAATCCGGCAACTGATTCTAGAAGAAAAAGGCAAAGATTTTCGGGAAGATACAGAAGGTGTGGTATGGTTCAAGGACTGCTTGTGTGTTCCCAATGTCCAGTCCATTCGGGAGTTGATCCTCAAGGAAGCTCATAAGACAGCTTATTCCATACATACTAGAAATGAGAAGATGTATCGGGATCTGAAGAAGAAATTCTGGTGGTACGGAATGAAAAGGGAGATCACAGAGCACGTGGCTATATGTGACAGTTGTCAGAGGATCAAGGCAGAGCATCAGAAGCCAGCTGGGTTGTTGCAGCTGTTGCGAATTCCTCAGTGGAAATGGGATGAAATCAGGATGGACTTCATAGTCGGGTTGCCTTGCACTCGAGCCAGCTACGATTCCATTTAGGTAGTGGTGGACCGCTTGACCAAGTCAGCCCACTTCATACCTGTCAAGACTAGCTACAACAGTGCAGTATTAGCGGAGCTGTACATGTCCTGGATCATTTGTCTTCATTTTGTACCAAAGAGGATAGTGTCAGACAAAGGAACGTAGTTCACCTCTCATTTCTGGCAGCAGTTGCATGAAGCTTTGGGTACACATTTGAATTTCAGTTCAGCTTATCACCCATAGACAGACGGTCAGACTAAAAGAACTAATCAAATCCTCAAAGATATGTTGAGAGCCTGTGCGTTGCAAGATCAATCCATGGGACAAGAGATTACCTTATGCAGAATTCTCCTATAACAACATTTATCAGGCTAGTTTGAAGATGTCACCATTTCAGGCGCTTTATAGGAGGAGTTGTAGAACTCCATTGCATTGGGATCAGCCTGGAGAAAAGCAAGTGTTTGGGCCCGACATTCTGCTTGAAGCCAAAGAGAACATCAAGATGGTTCAGGAGAATCTAAAGATAGCGCAATCAAGGCAGCGAAGTTATGAAGACATGAGAAGGAGAGAGCTGAGTTTTGAAGTGGGAGATTTTGTCTACCTGAAGGTGTCGCCTATCAGAGGAGTCAGAAGGTTCGGAGTCAAGGACAAGCTAGCACCCCGATATGTTGGTCCATATCAGATTCTCGCGAAGCGTGGAGAAGTGGCCGATCAGCTCAGTTTGCCAGAAGATTTGTCAGCGGTGCATGATATCTTTCATGTGTCTCAGTTGAAGAAGTGTCTATGTGTGCCAGAGGAACAGTTGCCAGTGAAAGGTCTAGAAGTCCAAGAAGACTTGACCTACATAGAGAAGCCGACGTAGATTCTAGAGACTGCAGACAGGGTCACCCAGAGGAACACTATCAGAATGTGCAAAGTTAGGTGGGGTCACCACTCTAAGGAAGAAGCAACTTAGGAGCATGAAGATGATCTGATGGCCAAGTATCCCAAACTCTTTGCTGGCCAACCTTGAATCTCGAGGGCGAGATTCTTTTAAGGGGGATAGGTTTGTAACGCCCTGAATTTGGGGGTATAAATTTTCTTCTCCGATACTCACCAAATTCAGGTGTTACTCTCTTTTCTCTTCCTGTTTCGCTCCTATTCCCAATTTCAAAGCAGTATAGAGACTAGTGTTCATATCACGTGTAAACAAAAACCTAAGTTGACATGTGTGTTGCATCATGCCAAAGCATATTTATTTTGTCTGATGTTGTGTTTGATCGCGTGTTCGTCTCGTTTCTGTTTTTGATTTGCAATTTAATTTCGATTAGAGGTTAGTGCGAGCGGTGGGTTCCCGGCCCAGCCCCTGGCGCGCCCCATGGCGCCCTCCCCCCCATGCGCGCCCCCTCTCTCTCTCATTTTCTTTTCCCGCACAACAACTTCCCTCTCCCTCTCTTCCACCTCTCTTCCACCTCTCTTCCATATCCCTTGCCCTAGGTGGGATTCCGGTGAACGGTTGCCGCCGATCGTCGAGCCCCGAGGTGAGCTCCCCCTTCCCTTCCCCTCCCCTCTCCTCTCCCTCTCCCTCTCTCCCCGTCGGCGCGCGCGGCCCCCTAGCGGCCACCGCCCCTCGTGGCTCTCCCTACCGACGTGGCCCCTGGCCGGCCGCCGCCCCTCACGTCCCTCCCCCGGTGCGGCTCCTCCCCGTCCAGCCCCTGCGCGGCCTGGCCGGCGTGGCGAGCGTGGCGCGTGGCCCCGGTGCAGCCCCCGGCGCGCGCAGCGCGACCCCGTGTGCGCAGTCCCGTCCTTGGCGCGTGCAGCCCTAGCGTGTAGCATTTAAATTTAGTTTGAATTCAGTTTGAAATTGTTTAATTTATGTGTTGCGTCGCACGCTTCGTCACGCGACGATCCATTTTAAATTCAATTTATTAGTGTGCTGCGTCACGCGCTTCATCGCGCGATAATTGATTTTAATTTCAGATTATTCAATATGTTGCGCCGCACGTTTCGTCGCGCGTTTTGTTTTAAATTCAGTTTAAGTAGGGTATGCCGTCGTGCGCTTCGTCGCGCGACGCTTCATGTCATTTTTATATTTAATTCAAGTGTTTCGTTGCGCGCTCCATCGCGTGATGATTCGTCTATTTTCATTTTAGTCTAAGTGTTGCATCGCACGCTTCACTGCACGACGATTCATTTTTAATTTCAGCATAATGCGTGTGTGTTGTCGCGCGCCTGTCGCACAACTCGCCCCAATTTTTAGTTTAGTTCGCGTGTGCCGTCGTGCGCTTCACCGCGCGATAATCCCTTTAAATTTACCTTGAGCTGTTTATAATAATTAAGCATGCAGCGTAACTTTATTTTATGCATAGCACGATTGTTAAATTAATATAGTTATGTTTAGACAAGTATTTTAATCCATAGTTGCTTAACATAATCGCTTTTCGACCCTAGCCTCGACCGTTGTTTTCTCTTTCTCGCATAGTCGTAGATACGAGTCCTGCGCCAAGCGTCTGCTTATTTGTTGTATTCTACTGCGTGGTGTATTGTTCTTTTTATATTAAGTTTGTGAAATGTATGTTTGAACTCATATAGATAACGGTCTGTTGGCGGAGTCCGAAGGAGTTGCAGGTGAAGACCCTGAGCAACAACTGGTTGGTGAAGGCAAGTGTTCTTTGACCCATCTATGTCCTACTCATTTTATAATTCACTCCCGTATTTATACAATTTATACCTAAGGATTGACTAGCTTTGTTTATCATGTCCTTGTTCACCTATTTGGGTTGGATCATTTTGGTTTAGCTCTATGCTAGTGCTTCACCCTAATCAATGAACATGATGAGATTATTTATGATACGCTGTTTTTCCTTTTTTATTATGATGATGATATTGCAACATTTAAGGGGACTCGAGCGGTTTCTGGAGTGCCTCTCCGTAAGGACTGGTTCGTTGGATGTCCACCCGGGAAAACAGTACAACCATGAGGGTGGTATGGGACGCCCTTAGCTAAATAATTTGAGGAACTAAGGTGTAGTTTGCTTCGCTGTCATACCGTCAATGGGGCTTGGTGTATGCGGCTCACTCCACCGAGGGTGGTTTGCCTCTTGGGGAGGAGTGTGGTACATTTAGGAAACCTAACTGGAGACTATATCCTCAGGGAATCTTTGTAAAGACTACGTAGTAAAACCTTGCCTATTCACCTTGGTAGTGTTTAAGGGTTTGATCGGCCCGAAGCAAAAAGGAATCACGGCTCGTGGTAAAGTGTGTAACCTCTACAGAGTGTTATGAAACTAATATATCAGCCGTGCTCGCAGTTATGAGCGGCCATGGGAACTCCACTGATTAGAGATACATTGATCAGAGATACTATGGTTATAGATGATGATGAGGATAATGATGGTTTTTTATGATTATGATTATGATTTCTGGTATTCTTTCTGTTTGGAAAGAGTACTTTTGGGTTAACAACTTAGGTTAATGTTAAAACTTGGCTCTCTACTAGTAATAATTACCTGACCAACTAAAAGCAACTACTTGACCTTAACCCCACATAAAGCTAGTCCACTACAGCCAAACGGGACAATTGCTGAGTATGTTGATGTGTACTCACCCTTGCTTTACACACCAAACCCTCCAGGTTGTCCACATTACAACCATTGCTCAGGAGAAGATGAAGTCGTGGTGGAAGATTTCTAGGAGTTCCAAGAGTACGATGAGTTCTAGGCGTGGGTTAGCGGCAAACCCCCAGTCGGCTGCCTGTGAAGGTCATGTTTAGCTACGTTTCGTTTTCGCACTTTGATATATGTTAATAGCTATGTGGATGTCTCGGACATCATGATGTAATCAGACTATTGCCCTCTTTTATGTTATTATTTGAGCATTGTGTGTTGATGTCCGGTTATGTAACTGTTGTATACGTGAATTAATGATCCTGGCACGTACATGATTCACATTAGGTTTGCCTTCTAAAACCGGGTGTGACAACAAACTTCTAAAGGGGAAACACATTTAAGGACTAACCAATGTTTATTTTGAGAAAGACAGGATTTGTAGTGCATGTCAAGTAGGAAAGCAGGTTAGAGTTCATCATCCACATAAGAACATCATGACGACTGAGAGGCCGCTTGAGCTACCCCACATGGATCTATTCGGTCTGATTGCTTACATAAGCATCAGCGGGAGTAGGTATTGTCTTGTAATTATGGATGACTATTCTCGCTTCACTTGGGTGTTCTTTTTACAAGAAAAATCACAAACCCAAGAGACCTTAAAGAAATTCTTGAGATGGGCTCAAAATGAGTTCGGATTTGAGAATCAAGAAGATTAGAAGCGACAATGGAACGGAGTTCAAGAACTCTCAAATTGAAGGATTTCTTGAGGAAGAAGGCATCAAGCATGAGTTCTCTTCTCCCTACACACATCAACCAAAATGGTGTTGTGGAGAGAAAGAATAGAAACACTTTTGGATATGGCAAGGACCATGCTTGATGGTTACAAGACATCGGATCGGTTTTGGGCGGGAGGCGATTAACACCGCTTGCTACTCCATCAACCGACTCTAACCTTCACCGAATCCTCAAGAAAACATCATATGAACTCCTCACTGGTAAAAAGCCCAATATTTCTTATTTTAGAGTTTTTGGGAGCAAGTGCCTTTATTCTTATTAAAAGAGGTAGAAATTTCAAAATTTGCTCCCAAAGCGGTTAGAAGGCTTTTTACTTGGTTATGATTCAAACACAAGGGCATATAGAGTCTTCAACAAGTCCACTGGATTAGCTGAAGTTTCTTGTGACATTGCGTTTATGAGACTAACGACTCTCAAGTAGAGCAAGTTGATCTTGATGAGTTAGATGATGAAGAGGCTCCGTGCGTCGCGCTAAGGAACATGTCCATTGGAGATGTGTGTCCAAAAGAACCTGAAGAGCCTTCACAAGCACAAGATCAACCATCATCCTCCATACAAGCATCTCCACCAACTCAAGATGAGGAACTGGCTCAAGAAGAAGAGGATCAAGATCAAGACAATGAGCCACCTCAAGAAGAAGGCATCGATCAAGGGGGATATGAAGATGATCAAGAAAAGGAGGAATGAACAAGAGATTCAAGATCAAAGACCACCACACCCAAGAGTCCACCAAGCAATTCAAAGAGATCACTATAACACTCCCAGTAGTGTACTTAGGGTTTCTCCCGGTGCCCCAACTTGTGACCATTATCACTTGTGGCTCTAATGATGCAAGAAACACCAAACCTAAAGGATTAAAAGCCTAAGCAAAGTCTTTTTTCAGCTCAAGAATCATACACTAAGCACATCATGCACCTTAAGTAAGAAAAACATCCAAAACCCTAACACCATTCAAATTGGCCATTTGAGCACAAAAAGAGAATTAGAGAAAAGGCTTGGGAAAAATACAAAATCTTGATATGGACCAATTAACAAAGTGATAGTGCATTAAATAAACTACAAAATGTAGAAAGGAAGATTGGTCATTTGAATTTTCCAAAATCCCCCAAAACAGCCCATGAAGTAAAGCCTCTTTGGAAAATTCAGAAATTCAGAAATCTAAATTTCAACCTCTTTCCAAAGATCAGCTGTGTTCTCTATATTTTCAAAACTCGAATCCTCCAAGTCCAAACATCAAAGTGGTGCCAAACTACCTTGAACACACCCTGATGAAGTTTGAGAAGTTTTCTCAACGTTTGACACGATCTTGGCATGGATTTCCTCGAAAATCGACTCTGTGACACAGACACATTGGTGACGCGACTACTCTCGGTCCATGGCCCAAAACCACTTGACTTCCACACACAAACGATAGAGCTCAATCGAGGGAACAAATCTTACACAGCGATCTTGCCCAAATTCACGAAGATGTGCACCCTATCAGCTTAGAACAAGGGTTAGAAACTCACCTCCATGTGTTCGATCGCATGCTCAAGCGCTTCGGCCGCGCACTGGCTGCCTCTGCGCACGCGCCCGCGCACGGTCGGTGCCTGTCCCCCGTGCCTGCGCCTAGCCATGCCCCGAGGGCGGCTATAAGTACCTCTGGTTGCGCAGCAGTCTACACTTCACTTCGCATCACGCCCGAGCAAATACTCCAACTCCGGCGAGCTCTCCACCGCCCGTCATCCCTGCTCGAGCATGGCCACCGTGGCCAAGCCCCTCCCGACGACCCCCAGCCTCGCCCTAGCCCCTGTACGGCTTCCTCGATAGGCGGTGAAGCTTTCCCGAGCTTGAGCCACGGCATTGCCTCACCGGAGAAGCGAGCGCGACCTCATTGGACTTCGGCCGACCGCCCACCGCGCGTAGACCGGGTCACACGGTGAGCCACTCTCCAATTCCTTGTGCCCCACATCATCGATGACCTCTTATGAAGCTCCTCGAGCGCTTTGATTTGACTCTACCCCCTATGACCAGGCCAGAGCACGCATCGCCGGCGAGCCCGACCGCCTGCGCACACGGCCAGCCCATCTCCGACCACCACCGCCGACGAATCCGCACCTCGACGTGATCGCCAGAAACCCCCAGACCTCACCCGACCCTTCGCTGGACCTCCACCATTGCCGGTAAGCCGCGCCACCATTTTTCTTCTTTGGTCACTATTCAGGCAAGGGAGGAGCGCGGGTTAGAGGGGATAAAAAGCCAGGGGGTTAAGTGCGAAGTCAGTGACTCATGTGAATAGTTTCTTCAGGGGCACGGTTTTTAAACAACTTAGATAGGATTAAGCCCAGGGACCCCGATGCAAAGTCTTTTTCCTTAACCTTTTGTATTATTCTTTTCAAGTGAGTAGAGAACTTGGAAAATTCATAACTTGAGTTTTATTCAACCAAATTTGGTCAAACCAATTTTGCTAGGACCTACATATTATTGACTATCAAGCAAAAATAGTAAACTCCATGGTTTTTACAATACTTAGTTTGATTTAAATTAGGAAAACGACCCAAAACTTACTAATCCAGAGAAAAATAGAAATACTTCTATACTAGACTGAAGAAAAATTGTAGAGATACATATCCAACATACACACTGTTTAAAAATACCAAACACCTCAGTATACAAGAATAACCCAAGAATGTCCATTAAAAACTATTTCTGCCTAAAACTTAGAAAAATAAGAAAGGCAATGGAAAATAATAACCAGAGGATGAACATATTTTTCCTAGAATACCTAAGTGATAAAGAACATAGGAAAAATGCAGAGAACCCTAGTCCAGAGCTAATCCAAGGTTATTTATTTTATTAGGCACTAAGAAATCAAGAAAAGGCATAATGGAAAATATAAGGACCATTGCAAAAATGGCAAGAAAATTCAGTAGACTCTTAACTGCTAGAACACCACTACAAAAATGATAAACACCCAACCCATCACAATAAGCGGGTTGAACAATTTAAACTTGAATTTGGCCCATGTTTTAATTAAGTCATGAGAAAGCCTAAAATTGTGCAACAGTGGGCAAACAATTTTACCCAATTACTTACAAGGTAAACCACCAGAGAAAAATATCAAACTCAATTAAAAATGTAAGGTAACACACATTACCCCCTACCCCATGAAAAAGGCCATATATTCCAAGAATTTCTACCCTTACCCTAAGCAAAAAGTTGCCAAATTCTAGAATGATTGCTCTTGCGCAAAGAAGAAGATGGAAAAATTAGGAAATCTGTGTTTGACATTTTTCAAGTATAGTGGTAGTAGAAAGCACCACTATGGCAAAAAACTTGGGAAAATCACAATAAAATGATAGATAAGTATCAGTGGCTAAAATTTGGTACAAAGTCATATAATTACCCCTAAATGCCAACAAAAATAAACCTTAAGGAAAAATTCACTGTTAGAAGAGAGTTGTAGTTCAAAGCACCCCCTCTGCCCTAAATCTTAGTAATTTGCATAGAGTAAACCCTTAACATTTTAAGTCTCAAATTTTGAGACTGAGAGTTATACACCAATGAGAAACTACTGTGATTTTACAGGATTTTTGGAAATTTATAAAGTTATGTTGTAGTTCAAACCCACATTAGAGAGCATAATAGAAAAAGGGAAAGAGAGGATTGGTAAGAATAATAATAAATCTCACCCCCAATGAATTCGGCAAGGATCATGATAAACTTTCACTAAGACATTAAAAGAAAACCAGTGGGATACCAAATAACCTAACCACTTAAAACTTAACCATGCTTGACCCTAAAATGGCCAAGTATACCACTAGAAATCTCGTAGTGATATTAAACTTATCTTATCAATTCAATCATTTTTATTACTACTACATTGCATATAATGGCATTCATATATCTCACCCAATTGCATTCATTAGATTGCAACCTTGCTGACGGAGAGTACGTGCTCATCCCTGAGCAAGAGGCTGTCCAAGAGGAAGTCCAGGAGCTAGCTCCCGAGCCTGCCACAGAGGATCTCCCCGCAGCCCCAGCACTTGAAGGCAAGCCCCGGTTATATGCATAACCGTTTATATATGCTACTTTACTACACTTAATGTTTGTAGGTTTGTAATGTGCACTTAACTGTAGGAGTTGCTTGAAACCCTTAGTTGCATGAACTCAGGATTCCTTTGTGAGATGAATACTAGTATGCTAGGTCGAGTAGCTGCTTTGCTAATCAGGATCTCGGTAGAGTCGAGTGATTTTTCTAGCACTCGCGCGAGGTCAGGCATTGGTTGTATACATCTTGATAATGGGATCTATGATGGTCTATGGACTTGGATCCAGGGTGGATGCCTTGTCCATGAGATGGAAATGGAATTAAGGATTAATGTGTGGATACCTGAGTCAGCGTTTGAAAGTACTAAACACATGTCGAGAAATATGGTAACCAGTCAGCCTAGTAACCTGAGTGAAGCTGGGCGTGGACTTTCCTCCTCACTTGTCCTAAGACTGGGTCTCCCATGCTAGCTATGGTGGGTACAAGTGCGGTCGCTGCATGGTGGCAGCCGGGGTCAGTGGAGCATTGTATGCCAAGGCGGTGAGCCCTGGCCACGAACGGGGAATCGATGGGCACGGTTGACGTGTGTGGGGACGGAGTGCCCCTACATGTTGTATGTTTAGGTTTACCTTGCAAGGTTTAAAAACTCGATTCGAATCGTCTGCTTTCTCGCAGCTAATGAGACTGCTTGACCCCTTGTACTGCATTGAGTAAAAAGTGGAATGAGGTTTTACTTGAGATAACATGTTGATTGTGCTAAATGATTGTTACCATGTATGCTTAGAAAGGCGCAAACCTAGCTAAATTAATGATGCTAGAATTGGAAAAGCTAAAATTGAATTTAGACTCAGCTAGTGCTTTTGGCAAACCAAACCTCTCAGCCAAACAGTTGCATGGTCTAAAGGTAGAGGAGTAGATTCCTCACACCGGGTAAGTCTAGCTGAGTATTAGTATATTCAGCCTTGCTTGTGGCACAATTTTTGCAGGTACGCTATGGGACATGGTTGATGGTGTGACTTGGCCTTCCACCCCGCCACTGGGTTGAACGGTCAAGTGGGATGCTGCTCCGGCAGGAGAGGAGCAGGAGGAGTAGTGGACTAGGCCTTGCCCTATTCCTCAGCATTCGACGATATCGATTATCCGTTGCACTTTATTTATGAACTTGTTCCCTTTTGCTTACAAACTCTTATTCATGTAATAACTCCAGTACTTTAATGTGTGGTTTCATGCTTTATTGTATTCTCTATGTGACTAACCGTCGAGTGAGCTAGTGGTATTTGATCCCGGGGAAGTGGCTTTATCAGACTAGATCTAAGGGACTGATGGGTTATTCCAATTTAAGTGTGTTGCTGCCTCTAAGGCGTGACTTGGGCACTTAAGCTGGAATAATTCAGGCAGTTCCGCCACAATCACCCCGTCAACTCCTTACTTGGTGACATTCAAAAGGGGGTAACCACTCAATCTCGAATTGCCCATTTTTGTGAACATTTCTCTTTTGTGTCTTTTATTGAGCCATACAGGATAGAGGATGCACTTAAAGATATAGACTGGGTGGTGGCAATGCAAGAGGAGCTCAACAACTTCACGAGGAATGAGGTATGTCATTTAGTTCCACATCCTAACCAAAATGTTGTAGGTACCAAGTGGTTATTCCATAACAAACAAAATGAGCATGGTGTGGTGACTAGGAACAAAGCCCGACTTGTTGCAAAAGGACATTCATAAGTCGAAGGTTTGGATTTTGATGAAACCTATGCACCCATAGCTAGGCTTGAGTCAATTTGAATATTACTTGCCTATGCTACTTAACATGGCTTTAAGTTATATCAAATGGACGTGAAAAGTGCCTTTCTCAATGGCCCATATCAAGGAAGAGGTGTATGTTGAGAAACCTCCCGGCTTTGAAGATAGTGAGTATCCTTCAAATGTTTATAAGCTCTCAAAGGCACTTTATGGGCTCAGACAAGCCCCAAGAGCATGGTATGAATGCCTAAGAGACTTTCTTCTCACTAACGATTTTAAAGTCACAAAAAGCTGACCCTACTCTCTTCACTAAATTTATGTTGATGATATTATCTTTGGGTCTACTAACAAGTCATCTTGTGAATTGTTTAGTAGGATTATGATAACAAAATTTGAGATGTCCATGATGGGTGTCACAGAACCTCCCAAGGTATTAGGCCCACCTACAGATGTCCTTGTCCTGAGGACCTCAGACAGTCATGCAAGTGCGCACAATGACTCGGCAGGTCCGGTTATTTGTATCTCCATCACATCGCCCAAGAGTGCTCAACCCATCACGCAGACATTACACATCATCGGAGTAAGCGAAAAGGATAACAATAACATAGTTTACATTGATAAGTAAAATATAGAAAGAGTTGGTTATTACATATCTGGGTACTTGAATGCGTAAACTTATTATTACATCACCGGAAGGCAAAACACCTTTCCTAAATAAGTCTTACTTTTCATCCTCCTGCTTGGGAACCACCTTGGAACAGAAACAGCAGAACTCAGTCGTTTCATCACCTACAACAACATGGGTTTGAAAACCCTGAGTATGGAGTGTACTTTGCAAGTCTTACCCATCAAATGAAAAAGACTCTCAAGGATATGATGGCCTTTCGGACTCAAGGTAAAGCTTATCAAGGTTCAAAGACTCTCTTTGTAGAAAATCTTACTATGAGTGGATCCTTAAAAAATCATTTTACTTATTAGGTTATGTAGATTTCTTTCTATTCTAGATCAAGCACTTGGCCTATACTAGCCATGTTTTATCACCCCTTCAGTTCACTTATTGCTACGTGTAGGGCAGTGACCAAGTCTTCATATCCGAGAAGTAACGACGATCCAAATCGATTAATACCCAGTAGGGGATCTCCAAACACACGACATATGCAGCACTCACCCCTTACATATATCAACTTGCACCCGGGTTTCTCAAGACTAGAATGGGTTCATGCTAACCGAGAGCACAGATACTCCACCATCCAGCCTCTTGCCACAGAGGGTACACGCTACGCTCGCCATCTCTCCACTCCCATTGCATGGTGGCCTTTCTGGTATTGGTCCGACCGAGGCAAAGCTTACCCATGATGAGGCATGTGGCCAGTTAAAAGGTCCTCGATCATCAAGCCTAAATCGGCTCGGTCCTTAACAGACTCAGACGGAGACACTACACCGAGACTCCTTTCTCATGCAAGTCACCCGCTTGGCCTCGTCTTTATTACTTAAAAACCCAAAGTTTGGTACCTGACAGTGGTACACTTTTCAGATGTAGAACCCATCACGACCATGATGGATTCACCATCATAATTCTTTTCTTTGTAAAAATTCTCATCCAGTATGAAGCATCACCTTTTGTTTTAAAACAAAAAATTTTTGTTTTCTAAAGCAAGGATAAAGCATCAGAAAACTTTAAATAAATCAAGTAACAAGGAATGATAACCAATTTTCCAAGGAAGGGATTCCATCAATTGTTTAGCTCACAAATCCTATCACCTAATGCATCAAACAAGGTGATAAACTTTTTAAAACAACAAGGAAAGGGATAATGCACCGGGGCTTGCCTTGTGTTGCAGGAGGTTCTGGTTCCACACCGCAGATGTCGAAGTAAAGTTGTTCTCCGCTGGAGGATTCTCAGTCTGGGAGACAACCTCTTCTTCTACTACAGTTTCTTCCTCGTGTTCTATACATGATAATACATGTACATGAATGCTTATACTATGTCATGAGTATGCAGTTACAAAATAAAAATATAATAAGTTGCATCTTGAATACAACTTTCCTTCATGGTACAAACTAATCACTAAGGTTTTCTAATTAGATATTCCTTTGGGATTATTATTAAGTAATTAACCCCATGAGGCTAGTTATTGGGTTTCTAATCAAACAATGTCCAAATCATTTCAAACTTCACTTAGGGGCTCTACTCATCATATTAAGCTTACTTAAAAAGTTTTATGATTTTTGGAATTACTAAGCTATTTCTAAAGTTCTAAAAGGCTTGGTTTACACATCTTTAAATGCTACACAATTCCAGGTTTGGGATAAAAATTTTGGAATTATTTTTATTAAATACTACTTGATTTTAAGAATCTAGCAAAATTAGTCTCATGATTTCACTAATTTTCTACTATTTTCTACAAATTTCCCAAGCCGATAGTAAAAAGAAAAGAAGAAATAATGAATAGTGACGGGTCGTATCTGGCCCAAGTCAGCCCGCGAACAGGGGATCGCACCCACGTCTGCACCCACGTGATCTGTTTTGCGTGTAGGTCCCTAGCCATTTAAATAACCAGTAAAGAGTCCCTAAACACTATTCCTTATGTCTCACTAACAATCGCATTTAGGTCCCCACATTTTTATTTCTTCACGGTGCTAGGTCCCTGATGGCGCCGCGTCGAGCACATGGCCAGAGGCGTGAATTCTTGCCGGCGTTGACATGCTCCGGTGGTGTCGAGCACGTGGACACCCTCACGGATGCAACCTGAACACATTCACGTGCTCAATTTGGCCAGATTGTCGTTAGCTCATAGCTGCCCGCGATAGCGGCGGAACCGGATCACCGGCGTGCCTTTACCAGTTTACCTGAGCCAGTTGAGTTTAATCCAAGGATGTGGAACGACTCAGTGACCTACTAGGGTTATAGTGCTCGCGCAAACTTGGACGGAGACTACCAGGATTGGCCGGTCGCCGTGAGCTATGTTCGCTGTGGCTTTACCAGACAATAACGCAACGTTCTCTAAGCTATGGTGCGGTAGCGCTCAATCAGCCGAGACTGAGAGCGTCACCAGCATCAGAGGACGTAGAAACGTGGACCAGAGAGACATGAACAGAAATTCACGAGCTATGGTGGATAATCGGGAGTGAGGAGTGGTGCTCTGGGTGCGTAACAAGAAGGCGGAGCACGGTGAGGCGTCAATTTATAGGGATCGACCACCGGTGCTACGAATTTGGGCAATGTTGAGCTTACGGCGGTGAGTGGGTGAGTCACCGGAGTATGACTACCGTGGCGCACGATTGAGCAAGGTTTCGGGGTGGTAACTGGCTATCACTCGCAACCCATTGCGACGTGGTAACACGTTCGATGGCGTGGCACGACCGAGGTAAACGACGGCCACCATGGAGACGGCTGCACGGCCACATCGGCGGGCAAGTGGGTACGGCGAGGCAGACTCAATCCAACCCCCTTCTGATCTTTTCACTCCTGTGGTAATATCCTTCCTGAACCAAGCATGAATCACAGCAGCCAGCACGAATCCTCATGTGGAGATCACCAGCGGCGAGGTGCACTGCATTTGCAATCTTCTTCAGACACTGTTCATTCTGAATAGCTCATTTACTGGCCTGACAGAGCAATTTGAGGAGCTTTGTTCTCCGATTTTCATCTGACGAACTGCTAATATGACTGCATCATAGTTGTTGCCCTATATACTAGCTTCAAGTTTATTATAAGTTTCTTAATCAGATACTCACTGGATTATGCATAATTCGGCCCCAAAGTTAGTCGGACACCACTGTCAGTTTGATCTTCAGACTAGAACTCGACTGACAGCCCAACTTCTAGGCCATTTTGTTCCAATTTCTATACAGTTCTAGGGCTCAATCACTTAATCAAACTTGGACTACTATAGTAATTCTACAAATTTGTTGTAGTGACCCATGACAAAATCCCCACATATCAAGAGATATTAAGGCTTGAACTTGGCCTGATAACAATGTTTTCAGAGTTAGGCATATGGGTGCCCTTGGCTCTTTTGCACTTTACCCCAATTTTCTCCACAAAACTTGGAAATCCCTAAACATGGAAGTTGCTTAACTTTTGCTACTCTCTGAGTTTAACTTTCTTAAACATCTCTACTAACCTTTGAGATCATACTCTAGTTCACATACCCACATGCTTCTTATCCTTGAGAAAATACCCTATCCTAGGGTCAAAGACCTCTTTGATCAAGTCCAATCATGACATCACATGTTTGTTTTGAAATTTTAGCCTAGTGGATGCACTCTAGGTGTAACATACATAATGAAATGCCAATGCATATGATGTCATGCCAAAGTTTTAGTTCTCATAACACTAGGGATGTTACATCCTTCCCCCATAAAAGAATCTTGTCCCGAGATTTAAGGCTCTAGGGTAAGTAATGAAAAAGGAAACACGTCACAACTTTTCCTATTTTCTCTTACAGAGCAGGGGGTGGGTGTGAGGGTTTGTTCTAACTTGTCAATAAAGTACATAAGCTTTATAGATTACAGGAGGCTAAAAACTTAAGGAAAATGTTTTTATAAGAAATCTTGAGTCTCCTAGGTAGCTTCTTCTTTGGTGTGTTGGTTCCACTGTACCTTATAAAACTTGAGAGTCCTTCTTCGAGTAATTCGGTCTTTCTGATCCAAAACTCAAATGGGATATTCTAAATAGGTTAAGTCCGGTTCCAAATTAACATCAGCCACATCCATAGTTTGATCAGGAATCTGAATACACTTCTTTAATTGGGATACGTGGAACACATTATGCACAGCAGACAGTGATTCTGGCAACCGAAGTCTGTATGCAACCTGCCAACATCGTTCAACAATAGGGAACGAGCCAATGTATCGGGGTGCTAACTTTCTTTTAACCCCAAATCGACTAACACCCTTCATCGGTGATACTTTCAAGTACACATGATCTCCGACATGAAAAATCAATGGTCGACGTTGTTTATCCGCATAATTTTTCTGCCAGGCTCGAGCTTCTCTCAAGTTATGTCTTATGTGTTGGACCTTTTCTTCTGTTTCTTTACCCAAATCAGGCCTAAAAACTACCATTCTCCTGGTTCTGACCAATTCAAGGGTGTTTTGCATCGCCGTCCGTACAGAGCTTCAAACGGTGCCATTTTAATACTCTCTTGATAACTGTTATTATAAGAAAATTCCGCCAGCGGCAGACAATCATCCCACTTTTGTGGAAATTCTAAGACACAGGCTCGTAGCATATCTTCCAGTATTTGATTCACCCTTTCGGTTTGTCCGCTCGTTTGAGGATGATAGGCCGAACTGTGGAGCAATTTAGTGCTCAAAGATTTGTGTAGCTCTTCCCAAAACTTGGATACAAATTGCGATCCTCAGTTCGACACTATCATCTTTGGAATTCCATGCAAACTGAGAATACGAGCAATATAGAGTTCTGCATACGTAACCACTGGATACTTTACCTTATCGGGGGGAAAATGAGCAGTTTTTGTAAACCGGACCACTATGACCCAAATAGAGTCATATCCTTTAGATGTCTTGGGTAATCCTACAACAAAATCCATGCTTATATCCTCCCATTTCCATGTTGGGATAGGCAATGATTATAAAGGTCCAGCAGTTTTCATATGCACTGCCCTGACTCGTCTATAAGTGTCACATTTTGCCACATAACGAGCGATTTCAATTTTCATCATAGTCCACCAATAATGTTGTTTCAAGTCTTGGTACATCTTAGTACTTCCATGACGAATAGAATACCGACTAAGATGGGCTTCATCCAAGATTTGTTGACGGGTTTAGCATCCTTATGCACCATTATGCGGTCTTTAAACCATAACACTCCTTGGTTATCTTTTCTAAAACAAGTAGCTTTGTCTGCTTCCATTTTCTTGTAAATATGCTTCATACCCTTGTCAACCCTTTGAGCATCGATAATCTTTTATTGAATAATTGACTCAAGCTTCAAATGCATCAAGGTTCCTTATTGCACTATCCCCAGATTTAATCTTTCCATTTCCTGACATAAGGTGGTGTCAGGTAATCCCACTGTGAGACAATGACAAAAGGCTTTACAGCTTAAAGCATCCGCCACCACATTAGCCTTTCCTAGGTGATAATGAATTTCTAGGTCATAGTCCTTGATCAGCTCAAGCCATCTTCTCTGTCTCATGTTTAACTCCGACTGGGTAAATATACTTTAAACTCTTGTGATCAGTATACATATGACATACATTTCCTAGTAGATAACGACGCCAAATTTTAAGGGTATGAACTACTGCGGCCAGTTCCAAATTGTGTGTTGGGTAATGTTCCTCATGCCGACGCAGCTGTCTTGAAGCATGTCACACCCGGTTCCAAGGGGGCAAAGCCGGGTGCATCGCATATGTGTGCCAGGATCTATTTCCACACATATGTTGACATCATAAGTGTAATATATCAAAAGAACAATGCATAAAAGCGTAAATAAAGATTATATTAACATATTACACTTCAAATAGACATAATGTTTTAACATTTATTCACCAAAGTACAGCGAAACATGGACATCCATCCACAGGAAGATGACCAGGGGTATCACTAGACTAGCATCCATGGAGTTCAGCATCATATCTTCATCTGCAAGCTTCTGATCAAAATTTAAGCAAGGGTGAGCTCACTTATGGTCGAGGCTCAGCAAGTGGGGGAAAATCTAATGCAAGTTTAACAAGGTGAGGCTAAGGTTGAGCCGTAAGCATTTTAGTTGGTCAACATTTTATTAACAACACTTGTCTTACTAATAAGTGTGAATCCCAAGTATTCCCATTAAACAAAGGTATAAGAGTATATCAAAAATACTTAAGTGAAACCACTTAAGCAAACCATTGGTAGATCATCGGATCTCGATTTATTTCCATCTTCAAGTTCAATTATCATGTGAGGAGTCCAGGCTGCTCTTAACCGTGGGCGTGGCTGATATATCAGTTTTACACTCTGCAGAGGTGGTGCATCTTTACCCATGAGTCGTGATTCCCTTCTAGCCCGGGTTAGCTAGACCCATATTCACTTCCGAGGTGAATGGCTAGGGTCTCACTACGAGGCTTCTCCCTAGAGTCCTCATTACGCAAAAGCTAGAAATGGTCAAACTGCATAAAGCACAACTAACGTAACCAACTTATAGCCCAGACTGCAGGGTAAAGCTTTGGGAACTATGCCCGTATCCAATCTGCCTGAGCCAGAACTATAAGCGCTTGCCAGATACCCCCGTTCCGGTCGACCACGACCAGCACCCAACATAAGACTTCCCTAGTTGTTTAGCCAAGACCAGAGCCATGATAGTTCTCATGGTAGCACTGTTTTCCCGAGTGGTCACTCCATGTTCCAATTCATATAAAATAATCTTGTTTAACCATCGGGTTAACAACAATATTGTAAATTTACCATTTGGAACATTAGTATCATATAGGAGTGACTACATAAAGTTAAGTTGTAGCAATAGCATAGCTACGAAGGTAAAGTATAATACCTAAGTTTGATCAAGGAATACGGTATAAAAGGTTAGGTGTATCCGAATAGGTAACCCGTCAAATTATGCATATATATCCAAGAATAAACTTTATTAAATGTATTGTTTGGGATCAAACAGAGTATGCAGAGGGAGAAGTCAACTTGCCTTGCTTATTGAAAACTTGAGGTTCTTCCATGGATCGGAATAGATCTTGATTCTTAGCTACTAGATCAATCACTGAATATCACACAAACAAACAAGAAGAAACAAACACCACTCAATAACATACAACATTCACCATACGCAAAGCTAAAAGAAAGCGTAGCGAAAAGAGCATTCGTTTTTCAAAAACGTCGTAAGTAATGGTTATAATAAGAAGGTATTCTTTTCAAAAATGTATGATCTATACTTTATAAAACAAGACATGAGCTTAAAAATATCTTAACTAAAATATACAAATATTAGGTTCACCAATTTAATCTTTTATAAAACGTCATATGTGATATGTCTAAGATTAAGATGATAAAACATGTTATAACAATATTAAACCTATTTAACCTTTTAGAAAAGATATAAGTTATAAATCTAAGGTTAATGTGTTATGAAATACCTTATTAATTTTAGAAGCATTATGGAACGCATTATATTTCATTGTTAAACCTTCACTTATGAGAAACTAAGATATAAGTCTAAATAGGTTTTATATGAAAAGATCATTATTATTAAACACTTATTTTACGAAAAACTAAGTTATAGGCTCTTAAGTGGATTTTCATGCAAAAGATAATGAACAAATAACTATCTTTTAATTTCATTAGAAAACACATAGCCTATATTATTATATTCGAAGTTAATATATAAAGTAACATTTTATGTTATAAAAGAACTTAAACTCTTATTACTTTATTTTATTCTTTTAGAAAAAGCTAAGTGATTCGTATATAATGTGGACTAAATTTTATGAAATCATTAATCATGCCATAAATCTAGTTAAGAACAAATTGACTATAGGTTGGATTAATAAATTATGATAAAGGATAATTAATCTATTAATTATCTTTAATTCTATTGTAGGAACAAATGATCTAATTCATTAGAAAGGAAATTGAGTATAAACTATCATTTTAGTTTATAAAAGCAATGACCCTTGTTATCCTTTTAATTTAGAAAATATAAATAATCTATTAATTGGACATATATTTATCTTCTATTTTTATTAAGAAACATATGATCAACATATTCTTTTAAGTTTCTATTTAATACGGCTATACTTAAATATCAATAACGAACCTTATTAAATCAAAATCATGATATCTATTAAAAAGGTCATTTTAAAATTAGAAAAAAAATTATCTAATTCTTTAGTAAGAAACCTATGTTTATCAACATAACTATTATTTTCTTTATTTAGAAAAGTATGAGCGTCTAATTAGGTTATTTTAACATTATTATAAAATTCCATCCTTTCGATTTTCTCTTTTCTTTTCTAAATAGAAATTATACGCATAACTAAAAATTATTTATAATTCTTCTAACATTAATATTAATTGTAAATTACTAAATGAGGGTTTAATAACATATTCATGGTTATTACAACATAAATAAATATTTTACTAATTCTAAGTAATTAAGTGCCATACTGAATACATGTATCATGAATATTAAAATATATATTTTCATCTGACCGAAAATACGTGGCTTAGTATTTCTTCTATTTGTTTATGCAAATAAGTTTACACTTAAAATACTACTAACAATTATCGTTCTACACACTAAAGCGAAATCAAATCTGTAAACGTTTTCTAGTATGAAAATCACCAAGGTAGTGAATAGTGACCGTGTTCATTTTAGAATTATAAAATCATACACATATTCCAAGTGTTATCGCGGTGTTTGACTTTGGTTACACGTGTATATTGAAATCTCTAAAATCATACACGTGAATCGCATCATCTCAATATTATAACAATAATTTACAAGATCCATAAATTAATTCAAAACATGATTTAGAAAATAAATTAGCGGGTTGTCTTCGACCTTGGGTGAACGGACGACGGCGAACAGGCTCAAGCGCGCGACTAGGCGAAGGCACAGCGGGATTGGCGAACGACGGACAGCGCGTAGGCACGGGCGGAGCTCTGTTGAATGACAGATAGGCGTGGACAGTCCGACGACGAATTGCGAGCTCTGGCGAGTCTCCACGGACGGCGGGGTAGACTACGACGGCGTGGGTGAGCAAGGGAACGAGGAGCGCGTGGGAGAGAGAGGAAGCTCGGGGAGGAAGAGAGCTCGGCTGTGGAAGGGAGAAGAGAGGAGCTCGGCCATATTTATAGAAAGAGGGAGGGAGAGGAAGAAACGGCGGGTTCAAGGCGCCATTGATGAGAGGGAGAGATGGGGGAGGAGAAACAGTCGCAGTAAAGATCCATTACGACGCGGGGGCGAATAGTCGCGAGGGCTTCGGATCCTGGCGGTCGTCGGTTCAGCTCCGGTCGGGTGTAGTGCAGCACGCGGGTGCGTGCTCCGGGGCGTCGATCGGTCAGGCCAGGGGCGCTTGGCCGGGGCGGCCGGGGTCGGTTTCCTGGGCGCGGGCACAGGGTGGCCGGGCGGGTCGCGGCATTGGGCGTAGAGGTGGGTCGGTGCCTGGGCACGGTCGGGTGTAGCCTGGGCGCGTGGGCTTCGGGCACGGCGACGGCTCCCTAGCGGCGTTGGGCTAGGACAGAGAGAAGCGAGGGAGGGAGGAGAGAGAATAGGGGAGGGAGAGGAAGAACAGGGGTGGCGGCGGCTAGAAGACCAGGGAGAGGGAGGTGCGGTTTAGGTCAGAGGTGTTGGCTGGGCCTTAATGGACCGATAGAGTTATTTAGGTTTTTCTTTTTTATTTCTTTTCTAATTCTTTTCTAATTTCAAAATATAATTTTAAATAACCATAAAATTCATAATAATTAACTCAAAATTATTTATAAATAAAATAGTTGTTTTTGGACTAGTACTTATTATATTATTTATTTGGATTTTTATTTAAGAAGAAATGCTATTCGGTATCCAAAATCAATTATGAGAAATCAAAAATCATTCCAAAGGCAAATAAATAACAAACACTTAAAACAAAATTCATAACCATAAATATCATTAATAAACTAACTACATTATTTTTATTTTATTATTTTTATAGTGTTACAAATCTACCCCTCTTAAAAAAATCTCGTCCTCGAGATTAAGAAAGCCTAGCACGAAAGCAAAGGAGATACATGGTTATTTGTAGGTTCTTAGTTCTCATTGAACTCTTCTAATATTAAGGAACTTCCTTACTTCTTTGCTCCGCAATGTATACTAATCTAGCGTCCTTCATCATCATACTTATAAAATGGTGGGTCTTCTAAACTATTGCTTAGGTCATGCTTGGCAGCTTTCTTCTTTGTTCGGTCTAGACGCTTCTTGGGGCATTCGCGAATAATATGTCCTTCGTTTTTGCAGTAGTAGCAAGCACCTCTTGCTTTGAGTTCTTTGCGAGTCAACTTTGCTTGACCAACAGGGGGTGAGGGTTGATTGGGTGTCTGCATCTCATATAGCTGAGCCTGACTTGATTCTCCTGTTTGGGCATCCATGTGTTTCGTGGCTTTTGCTTGTGGTTGAGGTGGACTAATCATGTATCGAAACATTTTTCTATTCCTTTTGTTGTTCTTCATTCCATTCATCGAATATCTCTGTGACTCATTGTTCTCGTTCATAGTTGTTAAGGTAGGAATATTGTCGTTGGCATCATTTACTTCATTTCCATTGGGGTTCATCATCTAGTCAGAGGGTAAAAGAGTTAGTGAGATAAACTGCATAAGAGGCTTGTATAACATTAAGATAAAGAGCTAACACAACATTTTGATTTCCTAGATAAGATTAGTTAAGGATGATTTCCGATTCTGCCTAGCTTCATCATACTACAAGAGTGTACAAGTGTTATAATCCTTAACAAAGATCTTTTGAACTTTATAGATTTCAGAGCATGATATCCAAATCATCTTTCTGATCCAACAGTATTTCTTTGAGCACAATTTGAGAGAAAGACTTGAGCGGGACTTTAAGGCAACTAGAATAGAGCATCATATTGTTTGCATATAGCAGATGACACCACACTTTATTCTCTTTATAAAGAGGCAAAACACAATAGGCGCGAAAGATTCTCCAAATTTATTCATATATCACTTAGCACAATTACAAATCTTGAAAGGGGCAACACCTTGACACATTTTTTTCGTGAGACATACTCCTTCTTCTAGCTAAATGATATAATATTCTTCCTTGTCAGATGCACCAATCAGAGCTGGAGATCGATTGTCTTCAACTACTATTCTTTCTCCAGATGGGGTTTCCAAACACATGGTTCTCTCAGTATGTTGGATTACTGCCTTAGTTCTTTGTAACCAATTCTTTCCAAGAATCACATCCTTTCCCATTGATTCTATCACTATAAGATCAGCTAGAAAATCTATCCCATTGATTTTAACACTTACATTTGGACATATGTAGTTCACTAACATTTTTCTTTCGGGTGCACTAATGGTCTTCCTTGATCTCAGGGGACACTTAAAGATACCATACTTTGTTGCAAACTGGGCACTGATAAATGAATGTGTTGTACGAGGATCATACAACACGGTGGCAGTAATTGTGTGAATGACTAGTGTTCCAAAAATTACTGCATTATTATAGGGAATGGTTCCTTTCACTGCATAACTTATCCTTCCTATGGACTTTTTCGTTGTTTATTCTTTGTCGATGCATGAGTTTGAGGGTGTTGTCTTTTCTTTTGGACCTTATTGATCTCCACATCTTTCTTAGGACAACTATTAAGAAGATGGCAGGTATCACCACAGCCAAAGCAAGCACGACTTGATGAGTTACATGGTGGAGTTGTCTTTACGTTGTTGGTAGAAGTTTCTGTGCATTTTTGCTCATATTCCATGTCTGAAGACTGAGATAGCTTCATCTCGGAGGTGATCTGTAGTGAACTCTTCTCAAGACAGTTACGGAAGTAATGACCTTCACATCCACATTGATAGCAAGCTTTTCTTGAAGTTATTTCTTGACTTTTTCCATGTTTCCCTTTTCGTTTCTTAGACCTGATGCGACCACGAGGCTGAAACTATGTGCAAGTAATAGTCCATCCATCAATGTAACACTCATGTGTTTCTTCTTGGGGCTGGGCATCCTTGTGATGTTTCCTTTTTGGAATACTTTGCAATTCGTCAACTGACTGTGCATTAGGTATGAGAGACTGCTATTAGTTGTTCAGGGGGATACATCTGTCTTTTTATGCCAGAAAATAAAATCTGGTTCTTCTGTTTTGTAGTTTCACTTTCATTTGCATTGATTTGGTGACAAGGAATTCTATAGTACTCACAGCAACAACATGTTCCAAGGTCACTTGTCTGTTGGTTTGGTTGTGCATCCTTTTGTGTCTTGAATGTCTGTTCATCAGCTGTTTTATTTATAGTGTTGTTTTGACTTGCCAACACACCGCATTCTTTGCATTTAGTGACATCACTTGTAGTTGACATTCCAAGGTTTGACATTTGTATGGGTATGGAAGAATGGAAGGAACGAAAAGGTTGAGCAAAGACAGATTATAGAGAGCAGAGAAAACCCATCTATCTAAGGTTTTACCTAGCTAACTGATGCCATTGTGGACAAAAGTCACACAATACATCAACAATCATTTCAAAGAAGCAAATCAAACATGAACACAAAGGACAATGAACTCAAACATACCAGCACAACATAATCCAATTCTACTCATTCAACCAAAACAAAAGGTGAGATAAGGTTTGGAGTAAGAAAGATATTATAATATCAAGGAGTTGGGTAAGAATTATCAAGGAGTTAGACAAGACATATTTATTGGTGGCCAAGAGTGAAATAGGATAACCATTAAAGTGAGGATAAATGATACAACCAAGGATACGAAGTGAGTTAAGGAGAAAGCATTATTAAGGAGAAAAGTAGAGAGGCAAAGGTTTAATACATCAAGGTAGATATTGCGCAAGGGTGGCAATACAATGGCAAGAAAACAAAAGTATAAGAAGTCAAGGGTTATATAACAATATTGGGGATTAGAAAACCACTATAATATAATATCTCTCTTACCGAACTAGTCGAAAATCTTAATACTAAAGAACAATCCTATCAACCTAACCAAGAAGTCAAATAATAGATTCAGGGGATCCATAGCAAAACTTCTTGTGGAGTGGGGATAAGACAGAGAATAGGGTGTTGTCGATAGCTTTGAAAGGGTTTCTTCTGGCAAACTTTGCTTCAAGTTCTGCAATCCTAGCTTGATCATCTTGCAATGCTTCTCATTAGAACTTTCTGATAGACGAAAAAATAGACAAGAAGAGTTGAAAATAAAAGAGACGAGTTTTGATATAAAGTAAGTTTTTATGGAGGAAATTATATCAGGCTTTGAAAGACTAACTGGGCTTTCTATTTCTAACTAATCTTGCGACCTACGGTCACATTGCTTTGATACCACTTCTGTCACACCCGGTTCCAAGGGGGTAGAGCCGGGTGCATCGCATATGTGTACCAGGATCTATTTCCACACATATGTTGATGTCACAAGTGTAATATATCAAAAGAACAATGCATAAAATCGTAAATAAAGATTATATTAACATATTACACTTCGAACAGACATAATGTCTTACCTTTATTCATCAAAGTACAGCAAAACATGGACATCCATCCATAGGAAGATGATCGGGGGTATCACTAGACTAGCATCCATGGAGTTCAGCATCATATCTTCATCTGCAAGCTTCTGATCAAAATTTAAGCAAGGGAGAGCTCACTTATGGTCGGGGCTCAGCAAGTGAGGGAAAATCTAATGCAAGTTTAACAAGGTGAGGCTAAGGTTGAGCAGTAAGTATTTTAGTTGGTCAACATTTTATTAACAACACCTATCTTACTAATAAGTGTGAATCCCAAGTATTCCTATTAAACAAAGGTATAAGAGTATCAAAAACACTTAAGTGAAACCACTTAAGCAAACCATTGGCAGATCATCGGATCTTGATTTATTTCCATCTTCAAGTTCAATTATCATGTGAGGAGTCTAGGCTGCTCTTAACCATGAGCACGACTGATATATCAGTTTTACACTCTACAGAGGTGGCGCATCTTTACCCATGAGTCGTGATTCCCTTCTAGCCCGGGTTAGCTAGACCCGTATTCACTTCCGAGGTGAATGTCTAGGGTCTCACTACGAGGCTTCTCCCTAGAGTCCTCATTACGCAAATGCTGGAAATGGTCAAACTACATAAAGCACACCTAACATAACCAACTTATAGCTTAGACTACAGGGTAAAGCTTTGGGAACTATGCTTGTATCCAATCTGTCTGAGCCGGACCTATAAGCGCTTGCCAGATGCCCCTGTTTGGTCGACCATGACCAGCACCCAACATAAGACTTCCCTAGTTATTTAGCCAAGACCAGAGCCGTGATAGTTCTCATGGTAGCACTGTTTTCCCGGGTGGTCACTCCATGTTCCAATTAATATGCAATAATCTTGTTTAACCATCGGGTTAACAACAATAATGTAAACTTACCATTTGGAACATTAGTATCATATAGGAGTGACTGCATAAAGTTAAGTTGTAGCAATAGCATAGCTACGAAGGTAAAGTATAATACCCAAGTTTGATCAAGGAATACGGTAGAAAAGGTTAGGTGTATCCAAATAGGTAACCCGTCAAATTATGCATATATATCCAAGAATAAACTTTATTAAATGTATTGTTTGGGATCAAACAGAGTATGCAGAGGGAGAAGTCCACTTGCCTTGCTTATTGAAAACCTAAGGTTCTTCCACGGATCGGAATAGATCTTGATTCTTAACTACTAGATCAATCACTGAATATCACACAAACAAACAAGAAGAAACAAACACCACTCAATAACATACAACATTCACCATACGCAAAGCTAAAAGAAAGCGTAGCGAAAAGAACATTCGTTTTTCAAAAACGGCGCAAGTAATGGTTATAATAAGAAGGTATTCTTTTCAAAAATGTGTGATCTATACTTTATAAAACAAGACATGAGCTTAAAAATATCTTAACTAAAATATACAAATATTAGGTTCACCAATTTAATCTTTTATAAAACGTCATATGTGATATGTCTAAGATTAAGATGATAAAACACGTTATAACAATATTAAACCTGTTTAACCTTTTAGAAAAGATATAAGTTATAAATCTAAGGTTAATGTGTTATGTAATACCTTATTAATTTTAGAAGCATTATGGAACGCATTATAATTCATTGTTAAACCTTCACTTATAAGAAACTAAGATATAAGTCTAAATAGGTTTTATATGAAAAGATCATATTATTAAACACTTACTTTATGAATAACTAAGTTATAGGCTCTTAAGTGGATTTTCATGCAAAAGATAATGAACAAATAACTATCTTTTAATTTCATTAGAAAACACATAGCCTATATTATTATATTCGAAGTCAATATATAAAGTAACATTTTAAGTTATAAAAGAACTTGAACTCTTATTACTTTATTTTATTCTTTTAGGAGAAGCTATGTGATTCGTATATAATGTGGACTAAATTTTATGAAATCATTAATCATGCCATAAATCTAGTTAAGAACAAATTGACTATAGGTTGGATTAATAAATTATGATAAAGGATAATTAATCTATTAATTATCTTTAATTCTATTGTAGAACAAATGATCTAATTCATAAGAAATGAAATTATGTATAAACTATCATTTTAGTTTATAAAAGCAACGACCCTTGTTATCCTTTTAATTTAGAAAATATAAATAATCTATTAATTGGACATATATTTATCTTCTATTTTTATTAAGAAACATATGGTCAACATATTCTTTTAAGTTTCTATTTAATACGGCTATGCTTAAACATCTATAATGAACCATATTAAATCAAAATCATGATATCTATTAAAAAGGTCATTTTAAAATTAGAAACAAATTATCTAATTCTTTAGTAAGAAACCTATGTTTATCAAAATAACTATTGTTTTCTTTATTTAGAAAAGTATGAGCGTCTAATTAGGATATTTTAACATTATTATAAAATTATATCCTTTCGATTTTCTCTTTTCTTTTCTAAATAGAAATTATACGTATAACTAAAAATTGTTTATAATTCTTCTAATATTAATATTAATTGTAAATTACTAAATGAGGCTTTTAATAACATATTCATGGTTATTACAACATAAATAAATATTTTACTAATTCTAAGTAATTAAGTGCCATACTTATGAATACATTTATCATGAATATTAAAATATATTTTTTCATCTGACCAAAAATATGTGGCTTAGTATTTCTTCTATTTCTTTATTCAAATAAGTTTACACTAAAAATACTACTAACAATTATCGTTCCACACACTAAAGCGAAATCAAATCTGTAAACGTTTTCTAGTATGAAAATCACCGAGGTAGTGAATAGTGACCATGTTCATTTTTAGAATTATAAAATCATATACATATTCCAAGTGTTGTCACGAGGTTCGATTTTGGTTACACGTGTATATCGAAATCTCTAAAATCATACACGTGAATCGCATCGTCTCAATATTACAACAATAATTCATAAGATCCATAAATTAATTCAAAACGTGATTTAGAAAATAAATTAGCGGGTTGTCTTCAACCTTGGGTGAACGGACGACGGCGAATGGGCTCGAGCGCGCGACCAGGTGAAGGCACAGCGGGATCGGCGAACGACGGACAGTGTGTAGGCACGGGCGGAGCTCTGTTGAACGACAGACGGGCGTGGACAGTCCGGCGATGAACGGCGAGTCTCCACGAATGGCGGGGCGGACTATGACGGCGTGGGCGAGCAAGGGAGCGAGGAGCGCGTGGGAGATAGAGGAAGCTTGGGGAGGAAGAGAGCTCCGCTGTGGGAGAGAGAAGAGAGGAGCTCGGCCATATTTATAGAGAGAGGGAGGGAGAGGAAGAAATGGTGGGTTCAAGGCGCCATTGATGAGAGGGAGATATGGGGGAGGAGAAACGGTCGTAATAAAGCTCCATTACGACGCGGGGGCGAACAGTCGCGAGGGCTTCGGATCCTGGCGGTCATCGGTTCGGCTCCGGTCGGGTGCAGTGCAGCGCGCGGGTGCGTGCTCCGGGGTGTCGATCAGTCAGGCCAGGGGTGCTTGGCCGGGGCGACCACGGTCGGTTTCCTGGGCGCGGGCGTTGCGGGCACAGGGCGGCCGGGCGGGTCGCGGCATTTGGTGTAGGGGCGGGTCGACGCCTAGGCGCGGTCAGGTGTAGCTTAGGCACGGTCGGGTGTAGCCTAGGCGTGTGGGCTTCGGGCACGGCGACGGCTCCCTAGCGGCGTCGGGTTGGGATAGAGAGAAGCGAGGGAGGGAGGAGAGAGAATAGGGAAGGGAGAGGAAGAACAGGAGCGGCGGCGGCTAGAAGACCAGGGAGAGGGAGGCATGGTTTAGGTCAGGGGTGTTGGCTGGGCCTTAATGGGCCGATAGAGTTAGTTAGGTTTTTCTTTTTTTATTTCTTTTCTAATTCTTTTCTAATTTCAAAATATAATTTTAAATATCCATAAAATTCATAATAATTAACCCAAAATTATTTATAAATAAAATAGTTGTTTTTGGACTAGTACTTATTATATTATTTATTTGGATTTTTATTTAAGAAGAAATGATATTCGGTATCCAAAATCAATTATGAGAAATCAAAAATCATTCCAAAGGCAAATAAATAACAAACACTTAAAACAAAATTCATTACCATAAATATCATTAATAAACTAACTGCATTATTTTTATTTTATGATTTTTATAGTGTTACAAAGTATAAGCTATTACTCACCCTTCTTGCATCAGAACACATCCAAGCCCAATGCTTGATGTGTCACAATATACATCAAATGGCTTCTCAATATCCGGTTGAGCCAAAACCGGTGCAGTAGTCAGTAGGGTTTTCAATTGTTCAAAGGCCTCATTCACTTGGGAGACCAGTCGAACATAACATCATTCTTCAGTAGCTCAGTAATAGGTTTAACAATCTTGGAGAAATCCGGGATAAACCTGCGGTAATAACTAGCCAATCCAAGGAAGCTTCTAACCTGATGCACTGTAGCAGGAGATTTCCATTCCAGAATATCCTTAACTTTGTTGGGATCAACCGCGAGAATGTGCACTTGCTAAATTTAGCATAAAGCTGATGTTTTCTCAAGCGCGTTAAAACAATCCGCAAATGGTCTGTGTGCTCCTCCTTATTCTTGGAATAAATCAAAATGTCATCAATAAAGACCACCACAAACTTATCTAATTCGGGCATGAATACCAAATTAATTAAGTATGTGAAATGGGTTGGAGCATTTGTCAATCCAAAGGACATAACCAAATACTCAAATAACCCATACCGAGTAGTGAAAGCTGTCCTGGGTATATCCTCAGGTTGAATCCTGATATGATGATAGCCCGATCTGAGATCAATTTTTTAAAATACCCAGGCTCCAGTAAGCTAATCGAATAAAAGATCGATCCAGGGAAGGGGATACTTGTTTTTAATGGTCGCTTCATTATGGGGTCTGTAGTCCACACACATTCATAGGGTTTGATCCTTCTTATTAACAAAGATGGCTGGACATCCCCATGGTGATGAACTTGGTCTAATAAATCCTTTTTTCCAATAAGTCTTGCAATTGCATCTTGAGTTCTGCCAGCTCATTGGGTGGCATACGGTATGATCTTCTAGAAACAGGAGCCGTACCAGGTTTCAATTCAATCACAAACTCCACATCCCTCTTTGGAGGTAATCCGGGCAAATCTTCAGGGAATACATCTGAGAAATCACACACAACTATGATGTCTTGTCTCTCTTGCACTACGGCTTCAAAAACTTGTCTAGATACTTTAACGGGGATAGATACAGGGATGGACAACTAGACTTCTTCTTGTCCATGACTTAGCTGAATAGTCCTTTGATCAGCATTGATAATAGTCTTATTCTGGGCTAAACAATTCATACCCAGAATCACATCTACATCTTGCCCTTTATAACTATCATGTTGGTAGGGAATTCATATCCAGCTAAACTCACGAGTACGTGGAAGGCTACTTCCTTAGTAAAAATTTGACCCCCAGGTGATTGAATAACAAAACCCTTCTTTGATTCAATAGTAGGTATGCAATGCTTCTCAACAAAAATCTTGCTCATGAAAGTATCTGATGCACCAGAATCGAAAAGAATGACGGCGAGATGATTGGCAACGGAAAACGTACCCATCATCACCAGCTCTCCTTCCGGGGTGGTAGCCACTTGAGTGTAGTAGACTTGCCCAGTTTTCCTTGTATTTTTGCCCGTCAGAGTGCTGGCCACACTTCCCGTGCCTTGAGAGGTGCTCCTAGAAGTCTGTTGGAAATTAGATTTATTTTGCTTTAGATAGGGACAGTCCTTGATGAAGTGTCCAGACTTCCAACAATTGAAGCAGCCGCTAGATGAACTGGGTAAGGCGGGGAAATGAGTACTAGGGGCACTCGGCTGATTGTTTTGAGCAGGGGCAGGAGTGGGACGGATAAAAACTGGTTGCTTGAAAGGATAAGTGGGTGGACGAGGAAAAGAGCGATTAGGGTGAAAAGGATGAATCACCAACCTCGACCGCTTCTCGGATCCTTGAGTAGATCCTTCACCCCCTTCACGCCCATATCTCTTTGTCCTTCCCTGCCCCGAATTCTTGGCTTCCACCAAAAGTGTTGTGCTCATGGCCCTTCTGTAAGTGAGGTCCAGGAAAGTGGCCACCTTTCACCGTAGTCGATCATTTAGACCTCTCATGAAGCAATTCTTCTTCTTCAGGTCCATGTCCACTTGCTCTATAGCATACTGGGAGAGATGATTGAATTTGGTGAGATATTGCATCATCGAGTCTCCTCCATGCTTTAAACGTATAAACTCCTCCAAGTTTCATCTGTAAAACACCCTATGGAATATAGTGTTCCCTGAATGCTTGCTTGAACTCTGCCCACGTGATAAGATGCCCTTCAGGTTGAACAGCTGTAAAGTTTGCCCACCAGGTGCTGGCGGGACCTCTTAGTTGCTGGGCAGCGAACAGGGGCTTCTCGGTCTCTGTACACCGAATCAATCCAAATTTCTGCTCCATGACTCGAATCCATTTGTCCACCTCCAAAGGTTCTTCTGCTTTAACAAAAAGAGGTGGACGAGTTTCTGAAAATTCCAGGTATGTGGTGTCTCTGGGGCCTTGGGGTTGACCTCTGCCTTCCTACTGATGAATTTGATGCCCAACCATTTCTCGTAGAAAACGAGTGTTATCAGCAGTGGCATTAACTAAGAGTGTGTTTGGTTTGACTTTTGGCTTTGGCTTTTGCTCTCTAAAAGCCAAAAGTCAAACCAAAGGGCTGAATTTGGAAAGCAGCTTTTTCTAAAAGCCGACTTTCTTGTAGTGCAAAACTGAAAGCACCTCTAGACCTGCTTTTAGCAGCTTTTAGGTGGAACTGTTAAAATATATATGAAAAAAAGTTTAGCGACTTTTAGTAGTTTCCACCAAACGGTTTTTAGCTTTTTAGCAGTTCACAGCCCACAGCAGCTTTTTTCACAGCTCACAGCCTACAGCAGCTTTTTTCACAGCCACAGCCCCACCAAATAGACCCTAAGGCAGCGATAGCCTCAGCCAGCGTGGGAGGTACAGGTGGCAGGTTTGGAGTTTCCTCCCCACCATGGGAAGTTCTAGCCCCATTACCGCAACCTCCGGTGGCATGCTCGGATGCAACTGGTCATACAACACGTGCACTTCTTCATGCAGAGTGTTATTGTACGCTTGCAGATTTTCCAGGGCTATGCTTAGCTCTTGCAACCAAGCTCGGGCATTCGCCTCGCAATCCCAGGCTATAGATCATGAATTTACAGCCCAGTCTATAGCCCTATCTCACTCCACAATCTCCCGCTGCAAACGGTCAACCTCTGCTGATAGCTCAGCAATACGGCGGCTATCACGTGCACGCTCCCTGCTTCCATGGCGCAGTTCTGTCGTTAATCGTTCAACTCTGACCTCCAGATCCCCTATGGGATCATTACTTCCGGTACTGCTCCCCTCATGTCGAGGAGCCAACTGGTGCCGAGGTACACCTCGAGGTCCGATCGCCTTCCGCTGGGTAGTCTTGGTACGCGTCAAACCTCTATTAGAGGGGAAGATTACTTAGTGTTGTTTAAATATGATGCATGCATGACCTATGATTATGGAATCAACCTCTCATTGATCCCATACCTATGCATAAACTATTATTTGGCACTCTATTACCCGCCTTCAAAAAATAAATTGCTACAAAAAAGGATCAAGGTAAGAATGAAAGAATATTCCAAGGTAAGTATTTTAAAATCTCTTGAAGCACTAAGTAATGTCCGAAGAAACGGGCTTCGCTCCGATACCAGCTGCCACAGAACCTCCTAAGGTATTAGGCCCACCTATAGATGTCCTTGTCCTGAGGACCTTAGACAGTCATGCAAGTGTGCACAATGACTCGGCAGGTCTGGTTATCTGTATCTCCATCATATCGCCCAAGAGCGCTCAACCCATCAGACATTACACATCATCGGAGTAAGCGGAAAGGATTATAATAACATAGTTTACATTCATAAAGTAAAATATAGAAAGGGTTGGTTATTACATATGCGGCTACTTGAGTGCGTAAACTTATTATTACATCACCGGAAGGCAAAACACCTTTCCCAAATAAGTCTTAGTTTTCATCCTCCTACTTGGGAACCACCTTGGAACAGAAACAACAGAACTCAGCCATTTCGTCACCTGCAACAACATGGGTTTGAAAACCCTGAGTATGGAGTCTACTTTCGCAAGTCTTACCTGTCAAATGAAAAAGACTCTCAAGGTTATGCTGGCCTTTGGGACTCAAGGTAAAGCTTATCAAGATTTAAAGACTCTCTTTGCAGAAAAGCTTACTATGAGTGGATCCTTAAAAATTCATTTTACTTATCAGGTTAAGTAGTTACATGCATCTAGATTTCTTTCTATTCTAGATCAAGCACTTGGCCTATACTAGCCATGTTTTATCACCCCTTCAGTTCACTTGTTGCTACGTGTAGGGCAGTGACCAAGTCTTCATATCCGAGAAGTAACGGCGATCCGAATCGATTAATACCAGCTGGGGATCTCCAACCACACGACATATGTAACACTCACCACTTACATATATCAACTTGCACCCGGGTTTCTCAAGACCAGAACGGGTTCATGCCAACCGAGAGCACAGATACTCCACCATCCAGCCTCTTGCCACGAAGGGTACACGCTACTCTCGCCATCTCTCTACTCCCATTGCATGGTGGCCTTTCTAGTATTGGTCCAACCGAGGCAAAGCTTACCCATGATGAGGAATGTGGCCAGTTAAAAGGTCCTCATTCATCAAGCCTACATTGGCTCGGTCCTTAACTGACTTAGACGGAGACACTACACCAAGACACCCGCCCGGTCTCGTCTTTATTACTTAAAAACCCAAAGTTTGGTACCTGACAGAGGTACACTTTTCAGATGTTGAACCCATCATGGCCATGATGGATTCACCATCATAATTCTTTTCTTTATAAAAATTCTCATCCAGTATGAAGCATCACCTTTTGTTTTAAAATAAAACATTTTTGTTTTTTATAGCAAGGCTAAGCATTAGAAAACTTAAAATAAATCAGGTAACAAGGAATGGTAACCAATTTTCCAAGGAAGGGAATGCATCAATTGTTTAGCACACAACTCCTATCACCTAATGCATCAAACAAGGTGATAAACTTTTTAAAACAACAAGGAAAGGGATAATGCACTGGGGCTTGCCTTGTGTTGCAGGAGGTGCTGGTTCCACACCGCAGATGTTGAAGTAAAAGTTGTTCTCCACTGGAGGATTCTCAGTCTAGGAGACAACCTCTTCTTCTACTACGGTTTCTTCCTCGTGTTCTATACATGATAATACATGCACATGAATGCTTATACTATGTCATAAGTATGCGGTTACAAAATAAAAATATAATAAGTTGCATCTTGAATACAACTTTCCTTCATGGTACAAACTAATCACTAAGGTTTTCTAATTAGATATTCCTTTAGGATTAGTATTAAGTAATTGACCCTATGAGGCTAGTTATTGGGTTTCTAATCAAACAATGTGCAAATCATTTCAAACTTCACTTAGGGGCTCTACTCATCATATTAAGCTTACTTAAAAAGTTTTATGATTTTTGGAATTACTAAGCTATTTCTAAAATTCTAAAAGGCTTGGTTTAAGCATCTTTAAATGCTACACGATTCCAGGTTTGGGATAAAAATTTTGGAATTATTTTTATTAAATACTACTTGATTTTAGGACTCTAGCAAAATTAGTATCATGATTTTACTAATTTTCTACTATTTTCTACAAATTTCCCAAGATGGTAGTAAAAAGAAAAGAAGAAATAATGAATAGTGATGGGTCGTATCTGGCCCAAGTCAGCCCGCGAACAGGGGAACGCACCTGCGTCCGCGCCTGCGTGATCTGTTTTGCGCGTAGGTCCCTGGCCATTTAAATAACCAGTAAAGAGCCCCCTAACACTATTCCTTATGTCTCACTGACAATTGCATTTAGGTCCCCGCATTTCTATTTCTTCATGGTGCTAGGTCCCTAACGGCGCCGCGTCGAGCACATGGCCGGAGGCGCAAATTCTTACCGGTGGTGACGTGCTCCGGTGATGTCGAGCATGCGGACACCCTCACAGATGCAACCTGAACACATTCACGTGCTCAATTCGGCCAAAGCGTCGTTAACTCATAGCTGTCCGTGATAGCGACAGAACCAGATCACCGGCGTGCCTTTACTGGTTTACCAGAGCTGGTCGAGTTTAATCCAGGGATGCGGAATGACTTAGTGACCTACTAGGGTTATAGTGCTCGCGCAAACTTGGATGGAGACTACCAGGATCGGCCGGTCATCATGAGCTATGTCTGCGGCGGCGTTCCCGGACGATAACACAACGTTCTCTAAGCTATGGTGCGGTAGCACTCAATCGGCCGAGACCGAGAGCTTCACCAGCATCAGAGGATATAGAAACGTGGACCAAAGAGACATGAACGGACCTGTGGATGGCTGGCCACGGCGCGTTGTCTCACGGCATTGTTCTTGGCCGATTTGGGGGAAAACGGAAATTCGCGAGCTATGGTGGATAATCGAGAGTGAGGAGTGGTGCTCTGGTGCGTAACAAGAAGGCAGAGCAGGGCGAGGCATCAATTTATAGGGATCAACCACCAGTGCTATGAATTTGGGCAAGGTTGAGCTTATGGTGGTGAGTGGGTGAGTCATCGGAGTACGGCTACCGTGGCGCACGATGGAGCAAGGTTTTGCGGTGGTAACTGGCTATCACTCGCGACCCATTGAGACGTGGTAACACGGTCGATGGCATGGCGCGACCGAGGTAAACGGCGGCCACCACGGCGACGGCCGCACGGCCACGTCGCCGGGCAAGTAGGTACGACGAGGCAGACTCAATCCAACCCCCTTCTGATCTTTTGAATCCTGCGGTAATATCCTTCTCGAACCAAGCACGAATCACAGCGGCCAGCATGAATCTTCGCGCGGAGATCACTGGCGACGAGATGCGCTGCATCTGCAATCTTCTTCAGACACTGTTCATTGTGAATAGCTCATTTACTGGCCTAACTGAGCAATTTGAGGAGCTTTGTTATGTGATTTTCATGTGACGAACTGCTAATCCGACTGCATCAAAGTTGTTGCCCTATATACCAGCTTCAACTTTATTATAAGGTTCTTGATCAAATACTCACTGGATTATACATAATTCAGCCCCAAAGTTAGTCGGGCACCACTGTCAGTTTGATCTTCAGACTAGAACTCGACTGACAGCCCAACTTCTAGGCCATTTGTTCCAATTTCTGTATAGTTCTAGGGCTCAATCACTTAATCAAACTTGGACTACTATAGTAACTCTACAAATTTGTTGTAGTGACCCATGACAAAATCCCCACATATCAGGAGATATTAAGGCTTGAACTTGGCCTGATAACAATGTTTCCAGAGTTAGGCATATGGGTGCCCTTGGCTCTTTTGCACTTTACCCCAATTTGCTCCACAAAACTTGGAAATCCCCAAACATGAAAGTTGCTTAACTTTTGCTACTCTCTGAGTTTAACTTTCTTAAACATCTCTACTAACCTTTGAGATCATACTCTAGTTCACACACCCACATGCTTCTAATCCTTGGGAAAATATCCTATCCTAGGGTCAAAGACCTCTTTGATCAAGTCCAATCATCGCATCACATGTTTGTTTTGAAATTTTAGCCTAGTGGATGCACTCTAGGTGTAACATACATAATCAAATGCCAATGCATATGATTTCATGCCAAAGTTTTAGTTCTCGTAACACCAGGGGTGTTACAATGGGGGAGTTGAATTATTTCCTTGGCTTCCAAATCAAGCAACTCCAAGAGGGCACCTTCATTTGCCAAACAAAGTACATTCAAGATATTCTTAAGAAGTTTGGAATGAAGAATGCCAAACCCATCAAGACTTCCATGGGAACAAATGGGCATCTCGACCTCAACACAGGAGGTAAGTTTGTAGATCAAAAGGTATACCGGTCGATGATAGGATCTCGACTCTATTTATGTGCTTCACGACCGGATATTATGCTTTCAGTATGCATGTGTGCAAAGTTCCAGGTCAATCCTAAGGAAATCCACCTTAGGGTCGTGAAAAGAATCATGAAATATTTAGTTTACACTCCTAAGTTTAGGCTATGGCACCCTAAGGGATCTACCTTTGATCTAATCGAATTTTTTATGTTGATTATGTTGAATGTAAAATTGATAGAAAGAGTAACTAGGGACTTGTCAGTTTCTAGGAAGATCCCTGGTGTCTTGGGCTTCAAAGAAACAAAATTCAGTAGCTCTATCCACCACTGAAGCCGAGTATATTGCTGTAGGACATTGTTGTGCACAATTACTCTAGATGAGGCAAACCCTTAGGGACTATGGCTACAATTTGAGCAAAGTCCCTCTCCTATGTGACAATGAGAGTGCAATCCGCATGGCGGATAATCCTGTTGAACATAACCGCACTAAGCACATAGACATCCGGTATCACTTTCTGAGAGATCACCAACAAAAGGGGATATCGAAATTGCCTATGTTAGCACCCACAACCAATTAGCCGATATCTTCACCAAGCCCCTGGATGAAAAGACCTTTAGCAAGCTTAGGAATGAACTAAACATCTTAGATTCTCGAAACTTTGATTGACATCTTGCACATATTGCTCATTTTATACCTTTGATCATGTCATGTCTCTTTCATTTGGTACAAATGCATATTTCTTATTCTTCTTGTGCCAAAGCTAAGACTAATGTGCTTCTAAGAATATTTCTATACTTAGTCTTAAATTGAAAGGGGAATGGAGTAAAAGGAAAATGCAAGGCTTCCACTACATATTCGTCAGTACCCTTTGCTCTACTCATGTATTTACATTCATATCTTTCTTGTAAAAGCCCTCTCGATTTCTCTGTTTTTGGTGCTTAATGCCAAAGGGGGAGAAATTAATAGGCCAAAGCAAAAGGATCACACCACCACCACCCCATTTTCTATTTTTTCCAAATTTGAATCTGAAAGTCGCCTAGAGGGGGGTGAATAGGCGGAATCTGAAATTTATAAACTTTAAGCACAACTACAAGCCAGGGTTAGCGTTAGAAATAAAATCGAGTCCAAAAGAGAGGGCGAAAACAAATCACAAGCAAATGAAGAGTGTGACACGGTGATTTGTTTTACTGAGGTTCGGTTCTTGCAAACCTACTCCCCGTTGAGGTGGTCACAAAGACCGGGTCTCTTTCAACCCTTTCCCTCTCTCAGACGGTCACCTAGACCGAGTGAGCTTCTCTTCTCAATCAATCGGGACACTAAGTCCCCACAAGGACCACCACACAATTGGTGTCTCTTGCCTTGATTACAATTGAGTTGGGAACAAGAAAGAAAGAAGAAGAAAAGCGATCCAAGCGCAATAGCTCAAATGAACACGACAAAACTCTCTCTTCTAGTCACTATTGCTTTGAGTGGAATTGGGACTTGGAGAGAATTTGATTCACTCTAATTGTGTCTTGAATTGAATGTTATAGCTCTTGTATTGAATGTGTTGGCTGAAAACTTGGATGCCTTGAATGAGTGGTGGTTGGGGGTATTTATAGCCCCAACCACCAAAGTGGCCATTGGGAGGGGCTGCTGTCGTATGGCGCACCGGACTGTCCGATGCGCCAGCCACGTCACCCAACCGTTAGGGTTCGACCGTTGGAGCTCTGACAAGTGGGGCCACCGGATGGTCCGGTGGTGCACCGGACAGGTCCTGTTCACTGTCCGGTGCGCCTTCTGCGCCTGCTCTGACTTCTGCGCGCGCAGTCCGCGCATTGTAGCTCACTGTTCACCTTTTGCAGATGACCGTTGGCGCGCTAGCTGTTGCCTCCGCTGGCACACCGGACAGTCTGGTGCTACACCGGACAGTCCGGTGAATTATAGCGGAGCGGCTCCCCAAATTCCCGAAGCTGAGCAGTTCAGAGTTGATCCATCCTAGTGCACCGGACACTGTCCGGTGGCACACCAGACAGTCTGGTGCGCCAGACCAGGGCTGCCTTCGGTTGTCTTTTGCTCTTTTTATTTGAACCCTTTCTTGGACTTTTTATTGGTTTGTGTTGAACCTTTGGCACCTGTAGAACTCATAATCTAGAGCAAACTAGTTAGTCCAATAATTTGTGTTGGGCAATTCAACCACCAAAATCATATAGGAAAAGGTTTGACCCTATTTCCCTTTCAGAATCATTTGCAAAAACCCTCTTGACAGCTAAGGGGAGAACTTTTTCAGGGGGGGGGGCTTTTACATATCCAAAGGAAAAGCATTTGAAAAAGGGGAGGATCTTTCAAAACTTGAAAATGCTTTAGAAATCATATTCTTATACCATTGGCTAATTCCAAAAGAATTTTAAAAGACTTTTCCAAAAGATTTGCAAAATTGAGCTAAGTGGTGTAAATGTGGTCAAAAATGTTAAATATATCAAAACAATCATATATGCTTAGAACTGCTTTCATTTCAAAGTAACTTATGCACATCTGTCAAAATGCAAACTAGCTACATTTCTATAAATTATATTTGCTTTGGTTTGTGTTGGCATCAATCACTAAAAAGGGGAAGATTGAAAGGGAAATGGCCTCAACCATTTCCTATAATTGATTTTGGTGTTTGATGACCATCACAAACCTTATGGACTAACTAGTTTGCCTAGTTGATCTTTTCTTAGGTGCATAAAGTTTATATACACATATAAGGAAAATGACCTTTGGGGCAATTCTATAAGTATGGAGCAAAACAGATTTGCACCAGCCTGCGGCGCACCGGACTGTCCGGTGCCCAGGCTAGCGTGCCCAGTGAACTGGCCGCTCTCGGGAAAACGCAACGCTCCTTGGCTAAAAATCACAAGACTGTCTGGTGTGTCACCGGACTGTCTGGTGAGCCCACGAGCAACGGTCGACTGCCACCGCAGTCTGAAGCATCAGAAGGTCAGAGACAGCCTGCGACGTTAGATCGCACCGGACTGTCCGGTGTGCCACCAGACTATCTTGTGCGCCACAAGGACAGACGAATTCAACGATCAACTGCTCCAAACCCCAACGGTTGTCTGATGTGGCATGCATCGGACAATGAACATTGCAGTGTCTGGTGCACACTGGACTGTCCAGTGTGCCTGTCGACAGAAAGCACAGTCAACGGCTAGAAACTTGGCTGGGGCTATAAATACCCCCAACCTCCACCATTCAATGCATCCAAGCTTTCCACTCTCTATACTCAATATGAGAGCAAAGAATACATTCCAAAGACACATTCAAAGCCTCCAATCCTTTCCAACTGCCATAATCAAGTCAAGTGAGCAAAAGTGATTACTGACTTGAGAGAGAGTGTGATTTATGTTTCATTTGTTGCTCTTGTTGCTTGGTGTGCTCTCTTCATCTCTCTCTAAACTTTCTAAGTATTTTTTAAAGAAAGCAAGAGACACCTAAGTGTGTGGTGATCCTTGCGAGGTCTTTGTAACCCGTGAGATTAAGAAGAAGCACTCAACCGGTCTAAGTGATCGACTGAGAAAGGAAAAGGGTTGAAATAGACCCGGCCTTTGTGGCCTCCTCAACGAGGAGTAGGTTCATTGGAACCAAACCTCGAGAAACAAATCGCCGTGTTCATTGGAACCAAACCTCGGGAAATAAATCCTCCTAGTTCCGCCTCACTCGGCCCTTGAGCTCGGTGCTCCAGGGTCATCCGAGGATAGGTCCTTCTGAGGCGGACTTTCCCTTTGCCTTCCTTCCGACTCGTGGGCCCTCAGGGTCCCAGTGATTCGATCCCTGATACTAGCCTCTAAGCCCTCGAGAAGAGAGTGTCTCCTCTTGGTGGCTTCCTTTTGTTTCCATACCCAATGGGTCATCCTTTATTCATGTACCAGTTACAACGTTTAATTCCTCGAGATCTGTGATGACGTCTGCACCGGTCTCTTCTTGCCTGTGGGGCGTTGGATCTTTGTTGTCTTTATAAGTACGGACTGGTGGTCGACACTCGTCAGTTGCCATACCACGACTCTTACTTCTTACTGACCCCTTGGATGGATTCCTGTAGAGGGTCGGTTGACGGACCCTCGGCAAAAAAGAGGCCACGCCGTGCCATGTTAGGGTCGGGGTAAGGTTTTTAGCCCTCTGAGTCTTCTTTTCCCTCCTTTTTTTATCTTTGATGTCTGGTGTAGAGCGGCCTCCCGTGGTTAGGACTCAGGAGATGCTTTCTTCTGTAAGGTTATCACGGTCAGACCCAAAGGACCCTCCCCTCGTCCCTTTAAACTGGTTTCATAGAAACTAAGTGAAAGGGAAATAGGGTCAAACCTTTTTCTAAATGTTTTTGGTGGTTGAAATGACCAACACAAATAATTGGACTAACTAGTTTGCTCTAGAGTATATGTTCTACAGGTGCCAAAGGTTCAACTCAAAACCAATACAAAGATTAAAAAGGGTTCAAGAAGAAAGGAGCAAAGGAAACCGAAGTGCTCCCTGGTCTGGCGCACTGGATAGTCCGGTGCACCACCGGATAGTGTCCGGTGCACCAGGGTGAATTGACTTCAAACTCTTCACCTTCCTCAAGCACAGCTCCGCTATAATTCACTGGACTGTCCGATGGACCACCGGACTGTCCGGTGTGCCAGCGGAGCAACGGCTATCTGCACGCAACGGTTGACTCTGACATTGAACAGTGCAGCACGGTGAACGCGGCAGAAGTCAGAGCAGTTGGTCAGAGGGGCACCGAACTATCCGGTGTCGCACCGGACTGTCCGATGCCACATGAGGACAAAGCCTCCAACGGTCGACCAGCTCCAAGCCCTAGCGGGAGGATGACGTGGCGCACACCGGACATTGTCCGGTGGCGCACCGGACTGTCCGGTGCGCCCATCGCCAGTAGCCTTCTCCAACGGCTATAATTTGGTTGGTGGCTATAAATACCACCCCAATCGGCCACTTCAAGGTGTGGGAGCCCAAGCAACATTCCAAGTCATCTAGTTGACATATTCAAGCCCTCCCAACCACCTCTATTCATTGATCCATCCTAAACACAAGATTTAGATCACTACAACCAACACAAGTGCCACAAAAGAGAAAGCAAGCAAGAGAGAGCTACTCATTTGAGTTTAGCACTAGTGCCTTGTGAGATTCATTGAGAGATAGTGTGCGCTACATCTGTGTGTTCATTTGCGCGTGGAGTTTTGACTCCCATTGAACTTCCTCCAAAGTTTTGGAGGCTTGTAAAGCTAGCAAGAGACACCAAAGAGTGTGGTGATCTTTGCGGGGTCTTAAGTGATCCTTGAGAAGAAGAAGAGCTCGTCGGTCTTTGGTGATCGGTGGAGAGAGGGAAAGGGTTGAAAGAGACCCATCCTTAGTGGACTCCTCAACGGGGACTAGGCCTTCGAGGGCCGAACCTCGGTAAAACAAATCACCCGTGTCTCCTATGCTTATTGCTTGTGATTTGTTTGTTCTTTCCCTTTCTAAGTTTTTCTTGCACTATTCTTTGCTAATATCATTTGGTGTTGTTTCAAGTTAAATTCTCATTTAGCAAAGCAACACCTTGCAAGAAAGAACTTGTGTAATTGCTCTTCTTATCTAAGCCCACTTGCTTTATTCTCATAGACCTTTTAGTTGTATTGTTTTATCAATTCCGCATTATTTGAAAGCAATACTCTTTACAAGCAAGGACTTAGTTTTTATACTCCGATAATTGTATATCTTGTTCTAACCACTAATCAAGGGATCTAGGTGGGGTGTAAAGTTATAATTTTTCAGGTTTCGCCTATCCACCCCCCTCTAGGCGACTTTCAATTGGTATCAGAGCTAGGCACTTCATATTGAGTCTAACAACTCGAAGTGATGGCTCGAAGAAGATCCCAAAGGAACAGGAAGACAACTCCAGAGGAGAACAAGGAGGTAACTCTTGAGATATTACTTTCTGATTGTTCTAATTATGATTCTTGGTCTACTAGAGTGATAAATGCTTTTAGAACCGTAGATCCACAATTAGAACAAATTTTAGACAAGAGTATTATTCCTCCTAGTTATGATAGGAAAAATGCTTCCGAGGAAGATCAAAGATGTATACGCTTAAACTACCTAGCTTATGACATCTTAAGTAATTCTCTTAGCAAAGAAGATTATCATGCCTTCATAATGAATTATGATGAATCTATTCGTGATGCGCATGATATTTGAACTAGAATCAAAAATAAATTTGATGAGTCCAAACATGATGGTTCATTTTGTGCTTCTACTTCCTTTTGTCCTTGTGAAACTAACCCTTTGAAGGAAGAAGAAGAAAATGAACGATGGAGACCAAATGATGAATCCACCTCTCCAAAAGGTTTGTCTTCCCATTTCGATTCCCACATATGTTGTGTGGCTAATGAAAATGATAGCGGAAGCACAAATGAGGATGAGGAGGAAGAAAGAAGCTTCTTGCAACTCTATGCTCGCCTAAGCCAAGAAGATAAGGCGGTCATGCTCAAACTTCTAAAAAGAGCGAGAGAGCAAAGTGAAGCACGTTAAAGGCTAGAAGATATTCTCTCCATAAAAATGCTAAGCTTTGACGAGTTGACTAAAGAACATGAGGAGCTAAAGTGCTCTCATGTTGATTTGGTCCAAAGGTATGAAACTATTTCAATTGAGCAAGATAACTCTTTACATTGTATCGCTCAATTAGTAAATAGGAATGCCTTACTTAAGGACCAAGTAGAAAAGCTAAAATTTGAAAATCTAGCTTTTCAAGAAAAATATGATATGCTTCTATGCTCTCATAAAAATCTTATGGATGATCATATCATATTAAATATTGCTCATGAGTTTGTGATAGAAAACTTAAAATCCCAACAACCTCACTCATGCACATGTATTCAAATTGAAACTACATTACCATGTGCTAATGCTTGTTGTCCGTCTACAAGCAAATCTTCCTTTGAGCTAGAATTTGCAGGAACAAAAGATGATACATATCAAAAGCTCAAAGAAGAAAATGAGAGGCTAAAAATGAGCTTGACACAACTAAAAGGGAAGTGCATTGCTCAACCTTCTCAAGATAACCGTGATCACATGGTGAAGAAGCTTGAGACGGGAACAACCGTGGCATGCACTAAATCCCTTGAAGAAAATGTCAAGGACTTGAGGATTGCCAAGAGGAAGGAACAAAAGATGAAAATCAATGCCTCCTCCAAAAGCCTCAACCACGCCTCCATGAAAGGTAACATCCAAGGTAATAATCAAGTTACACTTCACACTAAGAGAAGTAAGAAGTGTAGTGAATGCTTTAAAAAGGGGCACTCTATTAGGTCATGTCCCTATATTAAAAATGACTTGATTATTAACAAAGATGATAAAGTTTGTTTTAAATGCTCCAAGAAGGGACACTTATTTAGATCTTGTCCTCATTTAAAACAAAAAGGCATAATGTTAGAAAAGAAAATATTCACTAACCATGTAGCAAGCAAGAAACAAGGAAGGAAGAAATCTTCAAGGCCTGAAGATCGCCTATGCTACATATGCCGAAAGAAAGGACATCAATGCAAAGATTGTCCCATTGGTAACAATCCCACTCCTAGCTTGTCAATTAGTTCTCATGTAACTAGGCAACCCAAAATCGCAACTTGTGCTAGAAAGGTGATGAGTTTACCTAGTGCTAACACAAAGGACGTTTGGCTTCCTAGATCTTTGTTGACTAACCTTGACGGACCCATCAAGAGATGGGTACCAAAATATGCTTGACAAGCTTTGCAGGAGAAGGAGATGATATGAAGCTTTGGGGTGCTTGAGAGAGTCAATTCAATTCTTGTTAACTCAAGCTATCAATCTTCAATGATCTATATCCATGATTGACCCAAGGTTATTTTTCAAATTACTATGTCTTAAACTCATATCATCTCGGGGAAAGTATTGATGTTGTAGGAAATAAAGAATTGTCCTGTGCGGAAACAACAAGGCCTACAACGTGGAGGAAAGCCAAAGGATGGTAACATCTATATTTTTAAGTGCAAGTATCTTAAATTGCTATTTCTCATGTGTCTTGTGTAGTCAAATAGAAAAATGAAGCACTTCAAATGTCTTTAAATAATGTCACCATTCTTTGAAGAAATTCCTCTCATATGGTAGATTGCATATTCATCATTTCTATACTTTGGCAATCTACATGCTTTTAGTTATTGTAAGTTCCTCATGGCATGTTTTTAGCTAGTCATTCTATTATTGCCATGATTCTAGATATAGGGAGATGTTTCAAGTTCTTAAAAAGAATAAGGTGTCATGTAAGGAATTCAAATCCTTAGGACACTTATAAAAGGAAAATTCTCTCTATAACTAGAATAGTGAGACTAATGCTTTTATCTAAGGATCCTAAGTAGTCTCACTTGTAGAGAATAAGTTTCTCTTTGGAAATGCATAATCTAACATAAAAGGAAAATCAATCCAATGATTTATGGTGTATTTCTACTTGCTTAAATTGGATATGATTCTTCTACATTTATCGCTCTCCATGTTATGAACTAGAGTTGTTCCATAATCTTAAGAATTATTTATGCTTGTTTTATGAGTTAAAATTGAGCATAACATCATCTATAGGATAATCTAGTTCATACTATGAAGTTTCCATGTTTTAGTAATCTAGCTTTTCATTCCTTTTAAAAATGATTACTAAAAGGGAAACTAGTACTTGTGCTACTAATGACATATCTCTTGAGCTTACTTATGAAAATTGACAAGAGAGTAAGTGCAAGCCACAAGCCTCAAGGGTTTCTCTTCACCCAAAGGAAGAAAGGTAAAAGCAAAGGTATGGGAACTTTTTTCCCATCATTGGTTATTTGCTCTAAATTATCATATTCTATCCATATGAAGAATAGATTCTTTATTGGGCTTAAATTAACTAGCATAATGCGCTTGTCCATTAGAATCTATTTCATGCCTTTGCTATACATGTTCTCATATTGATCTGCTTCTAAGTAATGATTAATAAAATCAATATGAAGAAGTAAATTCCTATGATTGATCAAAATGTTTGAAAGGTGCATATTCCTCTTTCCTAATGATGTGCACTAACGTTAAGGAATTTACTTCATGTATATGAGAATTATGGATGATGAATTGTGTTTATTTCCTATCTAAAGAAATCATCCTTCATTATATACTCCCTTGTGCTATTAACATCTTTCTTGAGTATTTTCAATAAGTTTGGAAGGAAAAAGAAGCCACTGCAAAGGGAGGACTCTCAAATGAAAGAGGAGGACATCAAGAACAACACCACCTACTTCTACAAAACAATCAATGGTGTGGTTATGAGTATTCTAAATCCTTTTCATTATGAGAATATCAGACATAAGGTGTTTATTGCAAATCTTATAAGCCTTGATCAAGATGTATATTGCTTCTCCATATTCGTCTCTAAAGTTGAATGCATCTATTCATTTCATTCTATTACCTTGATGCATATCTCTAGGGGGAGCCTACTTCTATATCTTGATCATACTGAGACTAACACTTTATCTTAGTAATTTCATATGGTCTCAAGTATGAGAATAAATTTCTCATGAAGTATGCTACTACATATCAATCCAACTTGTTAAAATAATGTAACTTTTATCAAGGATTGTTGCTTTCATTGCTAAAGTAGTATATCTACTGGATTCTCCTATCTTATCAAATGCATATGTTGTTCTTCTGATCACATCTGTTATTTGTTTGATAACTTCAATTAACACTTATGTTTCTTAGTGCCCTATAGACTATCAATCGATATCTCTCTTGATGTGCACTAAGTTAAAAGGAGAATTCATGATACATCCATGCAATTTGTGATCTATTTGATATATGCTGACAATGACTTAGAAAAGGATCACTAGTTGTAGAACTCTTTCTTATGCAAAATGTTTCCATATATTGTCTTGAGTATAGGTCTTAAGCATCTAAGACTAAGGACAATGCACAATGAAGAGAGCGTCTCTATGTGAAGGTACAAAAGGGTAAAACCACTTCCTTTCATTTAAACTTGTACCTAAATCTTCCTTCTCTATACATTATTTGCATATCTTGTATAAAAGGAAGAGAAAGCATGTCCATGCATTAGCCCTACTTCATACCTAGTTTAACTTCTCAAATATTTCATTCCTGAATTTATGCATCTTTGTTAAAGCTGGGTGAAGTGATTTTATAGTCAAAGAGCTTAAAGCTTAACCTTGTAATGAGGATAAGCTACCTTTGTTCCAAAGGTGGATGGTCCTTAAGCCTCTTTGAAATCCTTAAGGGTAAATGCTTAAGATGTTTTAACATGCTTTCATAAGTGCATAAACTGTCATGAGCATCACACTTATACTACGACACAATGCACTTCACATTCTCTATGATATAGATATATTCTCATTAACCTAATTATGTGCATTTGGCATTCAAGGCCAATATATGTGTTCCTCTCCATGCACGTATTTAGGGGGAGCAATCTATATTATATAGAACTATGATTATGCTTAATTAATATATCCTTTTGATCATATCTCTTTATGTCTATGACTAATGTGTTTTCAAGTCTATACTACTTATTAAGAACCTAAGGGTAGCCTGCCTTCTACCCGTTCTGCCTTCCGTCAATCTCCACCCTTGTTCTGCATTGATCTGGACCGTCTGTGTCTTTCATCTCCCGCTGCCCACACCCGCGTATGTCGCGCCCCAGTCCCTTCGCAACCGCCGCCCTGCCTCCCGTCCTCCATCCCCCATTCGCACGAGCCGCCGCCGGCCCCTCACCGCTCGTGCCTCCCCCACCATTCCTCCATCTGCAGCGTGTGGGGCTGCAGCCGCCCCCGACACGCCACACCTAGACATCGGTGACCTCCAACCCCGACCGCGCCTCTCGCCCTCTCCTGCCCCCGTCGTCGCGGCCGTTATCCCGCGCGATCCAATCGCGCCGCCCTTTCTCCCCCTCCCCTCCCCTCCCAATGGCACATCCAGTTCCTGTAGACGGGGCAGTCTCTCTCTCTTCCCATCGCAGCCCTGGCTAGGGCAAAGACGGGGCGGTCTGCTCCGCCTCCAACCACGCCACGACACCCGGTGGTGACTCCGTCGCCTGCTGAGTGCACGGTGGACGCGACGGGAGATGGCGGTGGAGGAGGACCGACGAGGGCGGCGGCGCCACGAAGCACCCGATCAAGGTGATCGGTCGCATCTAGAACCTCGCCTCGGGTGTCTCGTCCGCGCTGGAGTTCGCGGGGGGTGGGACGGCCGTGCGCGGCGACGCCGGCGGGTGCCGCGACTTCACCCTTGACGACGTCTCCGTGTCAGAGGAGGAGGACCTCGAGGGGTTCTACCGCTGGTTCATGCGCTCCAGGATCCAGGGCGTCCGGGTTGGGGCCAAGTGCACTGTCATGGTTTACGGGCCCACGGGTCCGGGAAGATCCACACCATGTTCGACTGCGCCAGGCAGCCCGGGATCGTGTACCGTGCCCTCAGGGACATCCTAGAGGGAGGCAGAGGTAGCAAAGGTGACTCCACAGGGGATGAAGCCGGCCTCTTCGTTCAGGTCGCGGTGCTAGAGATCTATAACGAGGAGGTCTACGATTTGCTCGTGGGCAGCGGGGCCGCTGCTAAAGGAAACGCCCCAAGGTGATCTACGCTGGCTATTTTTCACATGGCATGCTTTAGTTTGCTGATTATGTGCGTGCAATTTGAGCTCTAATGTGGTTTGAAATGTGAATTCCAATTTGCTGGTCTGGTAGTATAATTTATTAGAAATTTGCTCCAGAATAAGTAATTGGTGGTTTTCAGTGCGGTATAGTGAATCTAAACTGAATCAGGTACTGTAATTGTAACTTTGATAAACCAAAATATTTTGTATTACGTGCTATACTTAGGCACTACCTTCAAACTCTCTAGATTCATTCCGTCACCACCGCAGACGGCGCGTCGCGTGCTGACGCGACTGCATTCAGTTTAGGGTCTTTGTAGGATGGAGTACGACCGTGGGGTGAACACCTTCTCGTAGGAGAGGCGGTTGTTCCAAATCAAGTACACCATCGAGGCCATCAATATGAGATCATGAATGTCTGTGTGAGCTGGTGGGGATTTTTGCAACAATGAGGCTAGAATAGATTTGTGGGGTTGGCTGTTCTTACGCGAGCTCAAATCTGAAAGGGAACACCTATGTTTTTTATTAGCAAAACTACTAGGATTTGTGAGTTGAGGGTGTTATACAATGGAGTCTGGAGTATGGTTGACTCGATCTTACTGGTTGAGGTTTGGTTTGTTGTGGTTGAGCTAGAGCGCCTGATGACGGTCGTGGCCATTCCTAGGTAGTTCAAGGTGCTAGATTGGTTCCTCGACAAGAATGACTACAAGGACAACAGGTTCTCACAGGTCATCTCCAACGCCCTCGATATGAAGCTCAGGGACAACCTCAACAAGCTCAAAAAGATCAGGTATAATTTCTTTCTTCTCTGTATGTGCATTCCTAGATGCAATGGATAACAGAAATACATTATTCATTGAGAAACGATGCCTTTAGATGATATTCGTGTACTTTTAATTTTTATATAGCCTTTACTAACTAAAACAACATGTTATTTAACAGTTCTGACAAGGAATCACCTGTGAACATTCATCATGCACATTAACACATTTATTTAATTCTAACAAAGGAAGGAATCGACTGTGAACATTCATCATGCACAATGTTAATGGGAATCTGGCCTTGTCAATTACAAGACTCAACAGTACAGCTAGAAATCATACTCCCACTAACAATACCATTGCAGGTATTTTACGAATTGCACACCATGATACCATCATATCAAGTGTTTGCCCCTACCTCTGCAATCTTAGAAGCAATTCAATCTCAAAAAGCATGGATATTCCTTTTATTTTTGGGTTCGGATGGATCAATATCTAAGAAATCACACTAATTAAGATTTTTAGCCTTTCTCTGATGTGATCAAAGCTAAGAACTACAGTTAGCCAGATAAATATGTTTCATCATTGCATTAATTTCCAACTTTGCGAATACAATGGTCTGAGCAAATTGTGGCATTTTTTGTTTGTTTGTTTTTAGTCCCTTGTTGGATTTCATTTCTAGCCTACCCGATGCTGAGAGCAAGTGAACGCATGCGCACTTGGAGGAGACGGCGTCACGTGATAAGGTTGTTCAAGGCGTTGATCAAGTGGACATAGTGGCTTATCAACGAGCATGTTTTGGTCCTGGAGAGCTACAGCAAGAAAGGTAACGATCAACTGACCAAATATGTTTATTTTCCTTTTATTTATTGAACACAAATGAGAGTAGAGTATCATTGTATTAAGAAGAGGAGGACCCTCTAAAGGAAATGACCAGTACAATAGAAATCACCAAAAATAACTAAGAAACGACCAAAGACCAACAAACCAGTCATGGCCATATATGCTACATAGCCCTTTCTTCTTTTTTAATTATCTTTTTTTGTTGGGTACCAAACCATGGATTTCATGAATTTGATTAATAACATGATAAGTAGGCAAGTGTTTCTTTGTAAGAAACATGTGCATTGAGTGTAGTGAGAATAATCCACAATTGACACCCTATTTGTACCAAGTAGATTTTTTTTCATGAACAGACAAATTTGTCAAACAATGTTGAATCCACATGTTATTATTTGTGAGATATTGAGGTCGATTATATATATATATATATATATATATATATATATATATATATATATATATATATATATATATATATATATATATATATATATATATATATATATATGTTGTTCGTTTTTATGTAATCGTTGTAGACCAACATTTTTGTCAAATATTTTCGTATGGAACAATATACTCACCATTGAAGATTACTCACTCCCAGCTCTTTCAAGTACATTCTTCTGAAACTCAGTCCATGATTGGAATGTACTTAGTTTTAGAATAGCAAAGTAGCAGCAAACATGCACAATTGAAAAACATTTTTTGTAGATTAAGGAATAAACATTCCGGTGGGCATGGAGTTTTCATTGGTGCATGAATAATTAGTGTCATTTATAGTGTCATTCAGAGTTTTTCATGGATTGTATTGCACTTTAAGTTTTCAACCCTTTATGGTGGGATTAGCTGCATGAGGGGTTCTCACATAAACTTTGAGATTAATTACCAAGTCAGCTTTTGAGAGCTCAAAAGATGGTCTTCGCATTGAGTAGATTTTTGTAACATTTACAGATTTAATAAAGTCATTGTTTATTGGTTTTAAATTAAAAAACTTGAGCTGGCAAGGAAAAATAACATCGGACATCATATATAGAGGAGAAATTCTTAGTTTCTCACATAGGTAAAAAAACCTTTAACCTCTGCCTACTCAAACAAACTAGTACCGTAGACCATATGATGAATTATTTACTGAATTTACTATAAAATTATTGAACGTTATTCCTTCCTCCTTGTTTAGAAAGAAAGATAAAAATGAGTATTTTTTCCTAATGTCTAACGCACTCTATCTATACATGCATTGCCATTCCTAGTTTCTTTCGCTCAGATACATCTCCATTTTGTTCTGAAGCTCATATTTGGGAATACAAAAGAATCGAAAGGGGAAAAGGCAGAGAGGATTGTTGGTCTGTAATCTATATATGGATATTCCTATTTTGCAACATTATGTTCTGTCAGCTATGTGTTTTCCTTTTTATATTTTGGCTTTGAATGAATGGTTGTTGCAGGTCTCAACTCTCAAGTCAGTACCAGCAACAGAGTTGAATGTTTCGTAATTTGGGTACCATTGCTCAACCTTCTTTTTTATTTTGCCTATTGTTTTTCTTCAGTAAATTCAAGCTGATACATCATACTATAATACAGTCCAAAGCTAGCTCTTGCTTCCTGGGATCTAATCAGAGTTTATATTAGATAATGAGTCGTTAAACTACCAAGAAAATGTCGGTGTAATAATAGAACTACAGTAGTATCCCTGTGGTCTCTCTCTAGAGTTGCATAAAAGTACTTGCAGGCTTGTTGCACACCTTGACTGGCCTGTCCTGAGTCATGACCCAGATATGATCAAGATGTTATGTGGCAGTTCCTATCCAGCCATTTTGTAGGTTGTTTCTCATTGACATAATACCTCAGAATCTTGTTCCATTACAACTTCCACGTCTCTTTGAAGCACTAGGTCGATTTTGTTGGATAATGTATAACTGAATACTCTTGTTACTTCATAACAGAAAATTGTGTGGTTTATTATTACAAGCTACTGTTGTCCCTGCAGTGGGAGAAACCTGGAGAGTATGTGTTGTATGAGCAACAATAGTAGAAATGGCTTTTGCTTCAATAACACCAACAAGATCTCTATACAACAACTGCATTCACCGCCACAGGATCAATCACTTCCATCCATGGAACCTATTCAATAGCTTCCCTAGGCAGAAAGAACACAAATGAATATGAAACAACAGGTGCGCAAGTTGTTCTGTTATAGTTTTGATTTGTGGGATATTATTTTTATTTCAGATAGCAATGTATAGTTTTGTGTTTGTATTTTGCTTGTGTCTAGCTATACTTAAAGGAGATCTCTTGGATGAACTGAAGTTATTCAAATGGATTCTTCTTTTAGCATTTTTCTCACTAGCATACATCCTATATATTTGAATTGTTTGCTTTTGAATTTCATGTAAATTTTAGTGTCTTTTTAAGTGCACATCTCTACTATCTATTAAGGTTGTAAGGGTAGCCTGCCTTTTTTTTGGTTCTGCCTCTCCCTGGTCGTAGGATCTTCTATCTCGGTTCTGCCGCTCCGTGGCTGTAGGATCATATGTCGTGAGCCCATCGCGCCATACGTCACGCCTCCCACACCCCATCACCTTCGGCGGCGCCCGCGTGCGCCGCAACCACCCTGGCGCCGTCGTCCCCCCACCTCCGCGGTTCTCGCGCCCCCCCCCCCCTCCCCCCACGCGCTCCAGACAATCTCCGTCGTGTTCTGCCTCTCATCTGTAACCCTTAACTCTGATGCTCGCGAATCTTTGACGCAGCGACGGCAGCCGCCTTCGCACCTGCTCAATCTCCATCGTCGATCCGAGCACATGGCGATCTAGGCGCAGCAGTAGGCCACCCCGTCGCCGACGCGCGACAGGGTGGGCAGCAACGAGTGTCCGACCGACACAGAGAAGCTCCCCGGCGCCGCCACGTCCTCGGACGATGTGGACCTCGTCGTCATCGCCTCCATGCACCACGTCGTCGCCGCCACGTATGTCCCGCCGCGAGTCACGTCGCACACCGCCGACCCAAATCCTACCCGCTGCGGTGGCAGGGTACTCGTGGAACGGCAACCATCACGCTCGCCTCGATCCGCTCGCGCCACGACGGCGGTAGATCGCAGAGATGCCCTCGTTGCCCCTAGCTTTGCCTCCGGCTCCCGCTCCAGCTCCGCTTCCAAGGAGGTAAGGACCTCGCCTCCTCACGCACAGGTCAGGTCTACCGGCCGACTGGGTCATGCCCGCCATCCTATCTTGCAAGCGCCGGGCCACGGCGATGCAGCGCGGCGCGCTGCTGACCAGGGCTGCCGTCGCGAGGCTCTACCTCGTCGTGCTCAACGTCGACACCCACAGGTGCTGAGCCCGCACTACTACAACAACTACGCCCAGTTCTGGTACGCTCACGCACACGAAATCCCCTTGGTTCCTATGGCCTTCATTTGCATGTTACTATGTTAGCTAGGGTTGGCGACTCCGTTCACTGCGTGTCAGCCATCCGTTCTGTTGCATGCGCAAGTACTCGTAGGCAATCAACATCATTGGTTTCTTGTACTTACTGTTCCAGTTCATCGCGCTCGTGGAGCTCATGAGGAGGAGCTAGCATTTGATTCCCCATCCTAAGCGTGATCTCTTTGAGTTCACCATGGATCAGGTTTGCGCCTGCTACCTCATGTCGCCTTTACCGCGCACTCTTCTTCCTAGGCTTGTTTATGGCTGTGGAACTGCTTGTGCTCCTAACTATTACACCGAGGAAGAGGAATTGGTATGTATGAAGTCATCTTACTGAAGAAAAGTATAGGCTTTTTAACTTGGTGGTGGAGGAGATGTGTTACTTGTGATTTGTGATATACTCCTTGGTTACGTTATGCTCCCTCCATTTGGTGCCTCGATTGAAGTCAGCATGGTTAGGTCATCGCTGTCTTGATATGATATACACCCCAAATGCCTGCATTCTGATCATCCTATCATGTGCTAAACTTTGCGTCATCCAAGTTTGTGATGAATCTTTGTGGCTGTTAATTGCTACTTATTTGAAGTTGAGTAGAGAATCTTCAGCATCAGCGTGGAAATAAAACCTAGCTGATTGGTTACTGCTTGCATACTACTTTTCATCCCTGATTACTCTTGTTACTTTATACATGAGGATCAACAAGTTCATTTGCATGTTCAACATATCTCATTTTCACGTTCACTGCATCCGTGCTCAAAGCCTCAAATATAAACCGAGTGAGTGAGCAATTGATGAGCATGAGCCTCCTTAGTTAATATGTCTTCACAACGATTATGTGCTTCATTACTTTATGCTTGATTATGGTTTTGATGGCCCTTTTTGTCAGATAACTTAGTTTGCACAAATAGGAGGGTTTCTGTTGTCCGCAAATATAACAAGAATTATTTAAATTTATATGAGATCGGGATATTATGTGATAGTATAATTTTGTACCTATACTTTTTACTAGATATTATTGCTTTTCCACTAAAGTTACATGATAGTATTTTTACTCGATATTATTCCTTTCTCACTAAAATTGTGTGATCATATTTTTTACTTGACACTATAGCTTTGGCTTTGGCTTCAAGGATTCGACAGCGGTCTCAATACTATTTGTTTTTCTTATCAGCTATAGATATGTTTAATTATGGAATTATACACTTAAACAGAAGTGATTGGAATCTATGAAAAAAGTTATGTTCTGTTTCTTTGTTAGTCGACCATGATCTATCCACATGCTTTCTGTGGACTTGATTGGTAAGAGTCTTCATCTTTGCATAGGCCTAGCCTAAGACGGTACCGTGAAATGGTTTACTTTGTTAGTTCTATGCATACAACCCTTGGCCCCATTGTGAAAGAGTTGGTTCTCTCATTTTCTTGTACAGTGAAAATGTATTGTCAAAAGCCCTTAGCCTCACGACATTCATTTATCCTGAACAAGGCACTGAATTTTTGGGGTGTTGTTCCTGCGTGAGTTCACCTTTTGATTATTAAGACGATATGTATGTACATTTTCATTAAGGTAGCTCATTTCTGTGGTTTTTGTGTTGGTGAATTGATTATTTTGGGAGATTTCATTGGAGATATTGAATACCTAGCAGTTCCAGTCTCAAAAAAAATTGCTTATTTGTCATGCTGCTTCAGAGATTTGACCATCACGAGTGCTTTTGCTTTGCCAGTTCCATCCCTATACCATCTTGCTTCACTAGAGCAATGCTAGGCGCACTGGCCTCACGGGGGAGTGCTCAGCTGGTTCTCGTTTCGACCTTGCTCTGGAGGTGAGTTTGTGCCTATTGTAGAAAAAGATCCAAGCTTTAATTAATCATTATCATGCCATGTCTGAGAAAGAACTGTAATTCTGGTGAGGTATTCTCTACTCATTTTGGTTATTTTGTTGGTTTGATTCAAATGGTTAACTAGATGTGGAAAGTCATGCATTATACCGGATTTGAATTAACCTCCAAGGAAAAAATAGTGTAAAGTCTGTATGAAAAAAGGCAATGACATCTTTTCATCCAGTAGCAGCTATCAATGTCAAACTAAATTTGTGTCAATGCACATACTGAAACTTAAGGCAGACAAAGAAAAAGAACAACCCATCTAGAAGGCAAGCTTCAATTCTAGAGATGCTTAAAAACAACTGTTTTTTGTGGTGTTATGTCTGATTCGGATTACTTATATGGTTTGATCCCAACCATATGTTAAGTATTCAATGTTATTTTTTAGGAGAGGTTCTTGTGATGCGAGTTTTAATTATTTTATCCTTTCTGTGTATTCTCCTTGTAGGATGTAATGTCTTTTGTGTGTTCTCCTCGTAGAAATTATCTTTTTCATATCTTTTTAGGAGAATGAGATTTTGTAATTAGCAGTATGCATTACACTTTCTGGGAATAGACTTCTCTGATCTCTATGATTAGAACTAGAATGATGTCCCATGCACTATTCATAGTGTGAGTATAACGATTGATTTAGCTGGTGCCTTGCTGGTGCAGTTAACATTTGCAGGATTTGGCTCCTGATATAGTCAGCTCGATGAGCTTTGGTGTGTTTATCAATGCATGGAAATTGTGTTCTATTGTGTCAGTGATCCCTAAAATTGGCAAAGGTAGCCCAAACTCCTGGTGGATTGTGGATAACCTCTCATCATTGTATAGACATCCACGAGCTACCGCATCTTAGTATTGATTGAAGTAATATCCTCACTTCTAGACTTGTAGTGTTGATTGAAGTAGTATCCTGCTGAAGTGTTGATTGAAATAGTATCAAGTTATTGATTGAAATAGTATCCAGTTGTTGATTGAAATGTTATCCAATTTTTAGGATTGTCATCCATGAACTCTTGTATATTGATGGTGTGCTACATCGTGTGGGAACTATTCAAAAATACTTGGTGACTCTACCATATTGCAGCTTATGGTCAGGTATGCAATTTGTAATCTACATATCTATATCAGTCTACCATCTCACTGTCCTTGGTAGCTGAGGTAAGGTTGCATTCATTTATGAACCATGTAGCCATAAGACAATAGTTTTGTATAATCTCTACCTGCTAGAATCCCATTTTTGTTACACAGTTTTCATTTGTTAATTCGCTTTAGTGCTGAATAATTTTTATTATCTGTTGGAGAGAAACACATCCTCTACAATGAGGAAGAAAAATTTTGAGGGGTCCTCTGTACTCTCTTGTGAACAAGATCATAGTGTATGCATGCCATTAATTAAGAGTGGTACGTGTTGTGAATTTGCCCTCCCAAAAATCTTTTTCTATTGCTTTCTTCATTTCTAGAAATTTAGGGAACATGTTTTGTACAGTTGCTGCAGAAGTTAGTTTGCTAGGTACATGCTTGCTATCTTTCAAACATTTTGATATTGAAAAAATCTATGGAGCTTGTTGTATGGCTCGCAGAGATTTTTAGATAGAAACTTTGGAACATGGAGTTCACAACTCAACATGATATTGCCATGTTGCAATTAGATTCCATATGTAAATTTTTTGAGATTGCAAACATATGTGTATGCTAGATATTGTTCTATGCATTTTTAACTGTTTTTCTTTTCTCCATGTCTAGGACATTGCTGAAGGGAAGGTGAAGTTGCAAGAAGCCATCAACCCTTTTTTCTGAATGGGTTATTGGTGCAGACTGATTTAGGAGGGTTTTTATTGCCATTGTTCTAATTTGCTGCTCCTCATAAAAAGCCAATTGTAAAGGTACCATTGTTTTCCCATGCTTGCTACAACATGTTTGTTAAACTGTTGATGTGTACTTATGTGCAAAATATTCAAATATGTAGTCCGTTAGATTATTTAGTGTTTACATGTTGAGGAGCTACCTGCGGTGGCATCAATTGTTGCTTCTGATTTGCTCCCTAGAGGCCTTAAAGGTAAAAACCATTAGCCCTAAGTGTAATACCCACTTTGTAATAAGAGTGTAGAAAGAGAAATTATATTCCTTTATACATATATGTGTCATCTATATTTATCATCACATGTGAACACTTCATTTGAAAACAAATAATTAATAAAAATGTAAGCCACCAAATTATGCATCATGCTGGATTTTATTTTGTGTGCATTTTGTGACAACATAAAATAATTTGAAGAAGAAATATATTAAATTCCTAAAATTAAAAATTGGAAAATAAAAGAAATTCTTGAATCTAGAAAAGAGAAGAAAATGGTGTGGATAAAAATAAGTAAATAATAATATTGTAGAAGTTATACTTACTGGAAAATTTGAAGTTCAAAACATAAGTGAATTGGAATTTGGATTTGAATTTGGATCCACACACAAATTTGGAAGTTTAAATGAAAAACAAAAATGAAATAAAACAGAAAATAAAAGAAAAAGGAGAAAACAACTAACTGGGCCTAAATACTGGAATTCGGCCCACCTAGTGATTTCCTCGCGCCAGCCCGCTACACCGAATCCTGGAGCGCGCCGACAACCCGGGCCCGCAAGCCAGCCCCTCCACGCCCGCGCGCGCCACTCCTTCTGTCTCGCGGGACCCACTGCCAGCCTCTCTCACGTGCGGTTCGGTAACGCTGTCCCGCTGTCCTGTGGGCCCGATCGGTCGGAACCCTCATCTCCACCGATCTCCCCGCGGTCTTCGCGTGCTGGCAACGGAACGACGCCAGACGCCATGACCACCACCGCGGATTGCGGAAGCCGTTGTTGGCACTCGGACCGGCCTTCCGAGGCTATAAAAGCAGTAGACCTAGCCGCCATTAGCACTCCGCCAAGATCAGGGAGAAGAGCGAACCACCGATTCCGCCGCGCGCCATGGCCAGTACAGCCTAGGCGTCCGCCGCCATCGACTGCACCCACACGCTGCTGACGGGATCCGTGTGCCGTGGCCCGGAGCTTCTCCAAGTCTTCACGAAGGCGCTTGTGGACATCTGGGGGCATGATCGGCAGTCGTGCGGAGGCAATTTCTCACCGGAGATCTAACACCGCGGCGGGGCCGCCATTTGCCGTGGCCGGGGTGTTCTACAACCGCATCGTCGGTAAGAAGTTCTCCTCTGTGCTCGCCTCGTCCTCCTCGTCGTGTAGCACCGATCAATTTAGATCTAGGGGCACTAGTTCGGTAGATGACCGTACGCCGGTGGTCTCCGCCGTGGATGGAGGTGAGCGCCGTCGTGCCTCAGCTCGAGGGAGGAGAAGCTGCTCGTGTCGTTAGATCACATTCAACGGCCACGATTAGATCTAGGGGGAGAATCACCATGGGCCGTTGGTGTTCTGTTGGACGGTCACGATTGTATCCGTGTACCGATTCGGCTTGGGGTATGCGGGCCGTCTGATGCGTATCGGAGGGATGTATTTCGACTTCACGTTAATTAAATCGCAACCATAGATCTACGATCCGATGGCTTGTGTCACATACCGGTTCGATGGGGTGCTGATCTAATTTGGATCGTTCGAATTGGATCGGACGGCTCTGAGCGCTCGCGGGTTCATAATGGACGAGGTCCGATTCTGGCCCTTGGATCTGATCTGAACGGTCCGAATCCTCCTGTACCCCTTCGCGGATACGCATTTGCACAAGAACCCCTCTGTTTTATAGAAATCAACCCGCCATCCATCTGTGGGTTACGCTGTGTCTAGGGCATTTTACGCGGAAGCCCCTGCACTTCTCTGTTATTGGTGCGCTGTCCAGAAAGTTAACAAAACCGAGAAATCATTAGGAAAATGAATTTTTAGTATAAAATTTATTACAAAAACTTGATTAATTCCTAGAAAATTTATAGTAAGTCCAAATTGATCCATTCCAGTCCCTATAATTCTATAATAATGTTTTTTTTTATCAACAGTACCTCTGTTTTGACATAAAACTCACATCAAAACTTATATCCTAATTAATCTTGTATCAAATATATAAAACCTTAGGAAATTTATAACTCCTCCGTTTTAACTCCGAATTGATCCGTTCAAGTTGCGTTAGTCTCGTAGAAACGTGTAGATCATTATTATGCAGTATATTCTTATGTTTGGTGTGATGTTAATTTTATCTATACCATGTTTGTTTGTATTGCTACGACTAGCGCGTGGACACGTGTCATCTGAAAAGCAAGTTGGTACCTGGAATCTCAAGTGCCAGGCAAGTTGTGCTCTTGATCACTTCTTTTACCTATTCATGTTCTTATTAATCATAATGATCTGCATAGGATAATTTTGCTGGGACCCAATAGGATACCCTAGACTTTGACTATCTTTATACCTTGCTTCACCACTGGTTTTACTACTAAAGTTTTGGGTAGTACTTGCTATTGCTTTATGTGGATTTGGGTATAGAGATATTCATCACTCATTGTTATACTATTTATTGTTATCTGTTTTATTATTCCTTGTTCATGTTAAGATCATTATGTTAATGGGAACATGGAGCGACCACCCGGGAAAACAGTGCTACCACAAGGGTTTAATGGGACGCCCTTGGCTGATTAACTAGGAAAGCTAGGGGAGGGCTACCTTACCCGAAAGGGGCAAGGGCAGTAGGGGAGTGGTCAGTGTAGGGAGGTCCCTGGTTGATTTTGCTGCGATGGCGGTCAGCCAGGAACCCTGCACTGGAACTTCCTATAAACTGTAGCGGGTAGTCTGAAGCTAGTGGAACTTTGTAAATGTAACACCCAAATGTGTACATCATATGATAAGAGGTTATTCCCTTGAATATTTTGTCTCTACTTAATGGAGCATGTGAACACCACATTTAAAAAAAAACAAGTAATTAATAAAAGACATACCACAAAATTTTGCATCATGCTGGTTTTTCACTCTTATGTGCATTTCGTGATGATTATGTTAATACCCCAATGGGAAATTAAATCTTAAAAGAAATTCTAGAGTTCGAAAAGGAAGAAAAGAAATTCTAGAATTAAAACCAAAAAGAGAAAAGTTACAAAAAAATAATATATATTCAAAATAGTACTGCTTATGGCTCAATATCATCTGAGAATATTTGGTCACAAGAGTTTGAATTAAAATTTGAATACAACTTGAATTTGAAAAGAGAGAGAAGAGGAAATAAAAAGAAAAGAAAAAAAAGAAACAAACCTGTGCCTGGGCCGAATCCTTCCCCTGGCGGCCCAATGGGGATTTCACCCACGCGGCCCAATTCCTTCTGCGCTGCGCCTGCTCTTCACAGCGCGGGGGCACTGCCGTGGGGGACCCACGCTGTCAGCCTCTCTAGACCAGCCGCAGGGCCATTACAACGCACCCCATGTGCCACTGACAGGTTGGCCCCACCAGTCAGGTGTATCTTCTTCCCCTCCCTTTCTCCTCTCCGCTCCACGCGCTGGTAGCTGAAGGGCGAACTCCGTGGACCTCGGCCGTTGCAACCAGCCGATCCTCGCATGAGTTGTGTTGCCGGTGTTTCCGAGTGGTCCACTCGATCCGAAGACCTCGCCTAGATCTCGGGCTGCATCGACCTTCCCTGCGTTTCCAGGCGTAACAGAAACCGTGCATGCCGCGTCGCAGTGAGCACCGAGGAATCCGTTGCTGACCGATCACCTGCGCATAAGATGTGTCACGCCTCGCCCCTCCAAAGCTCCAATTCCCTAACCGCGAAACCGAAAGCCCCACGAAGCCAGCCACCCTCCTGTGACCAAGAAAACAATGCCGAGAAGGAGAGTCCGTCGTCCGCCGCCGGGGATTCTCGACCTGGGCGACCCTATGGCTTAGGCGCGTGGACCAGGGGCTTCCTAGTTGCACATGGAGCATGTACGATGGGATAGCTATGACCGGGGAGCGCCGATGACACCGGAATTGCTCGCCGGAGCGGCTCCATTGCCGCGACTTGACCCTATGTCGTGAACCGGCTTCGCCACCGCGCCATCACCGGTAAGAAACCCCTAGCCTCGATCGCCCAGTCATTCTCATCGTGTTTCACCATCCACGTCGAGGTTTGGATTGCTTTGTGGAGATCTCGTGGGCAGCGGCCATGGCACCACCGTAGGGCTGGGCGCGCCGCCGCACCTGTCTGCCTAAGTTGGGGAGGTGAGGGAATAGGCAAGTGGTGCCGTGGGCCGTCAAACCGGTGATGAACGGCTCTGATCAAACCCACACACCCCTTTAGCTGAGACTCCTTTCGTCCGTTGATCCGTAACCTAGCGCCTGGGATGAGATCTTGCATAATGTTAATCCAAGTCGTTGGATTCCGATCCTGTGGCTGCCCTTGTGTACCGGTTCGCAAACGGCCGATTTAATCCGATCCGTTGGATTGGGATCCAATAGCCGATATTCACCCGTACCTCTTCGTAGTGGACTTTTTGCGTAAGAACCCCTCAGGATTCCCCAAATTGAACCCGCCGTCCACATGGGGATTCGTCTGAGTCCTGGAATATTTTGCGCAGAGCCCCTTATGCTTTTTAGTTATCGAGGCCCAGTCCAGAGCGTATTTAAAATAAGTAAATGAATTAGTAAATGCAATTTTAATACAAAAACAAATGCTAGAACTTGGAAAATTCATATCTAATTCATTTTAGCTCCAAATTGAGTCATTCCAGTTGCAATAATTTTGTATTAATACTGTCTACCAACTAGTAGCACTGTTTAGCCATGAAACTTGAATTAAAATTATTCATTTGGATTAATCTATTCTAAGCACTAAATAATTTCCGAAATTCATAACTTGGTAACCGCAACTCCGAATTTAGTGGTTCTTGTTTCTACGATCTCGTAGCGGCACGTAGATCATTATTATTCAGTTTGTTCTTGTGTTTGGTGTGATGTTAATTTTGTCTATATCATGTTTGTTTGTATTGCTACGACTAGCGCGAGGACACGTGTTATCTGAAAGGCAAGTTGGTACCTGGAATCTCAAGTGCCAGGCAAGTTGTGCCCTTGACCACTTTTTACCCAATAATGTTCTTTAATATCACTTATCCATGCATAGGTTAATTTTGATGGGGCCCAATAGGTCACCCTAGATTTGTTTATCTCATTACCTTGTTTACCCCTGAATCACTTGGGTAGTTTGCTATTGCTTTACATGGTTTTGGGATAATCATTTATTATATCTATGTTCCAATTATTCTTGTTATTCTGTTTATGTTCATGTTGAGATCATTAATGTTAATTGGAACATAGAGCCTAACTTGAGAACCACGTGCCACCACAAGGGAGGAATGGGACCCCTTGGCTGACTAATTAGGAAAGCTAGTGGAAGACTACCTTACCCAAAAGGGGCAAGGGCAGTAGGGGAGTGGTCAGTGTAGGGAGGTCCCTGGTTGATTTTGTTGCGATGGCGGTCAGCCAGGAACCCTGCATTGGAACTTCCTATAAACTGTAGCGGGTTTTCGGAAGCTAGTGGAACTTTGTAAAGGCCTCATAGTGTTGCCCTGCCGCGCTTCCTAGGTAGAGGTGTATGGGATTCGCGACCCCTTGGCAGATGGGTAACATGACTTGTGGGTAAAGGGTACAACCTCTGCAGAGTGTAAAACTGGTATACTAGCCGAGCTCACGGTCATGAGCGGCTCAGGACTCTCTGATGTTTAAATTATGGAACTTAAATTCAATTTTGTCATTTGCATTGCATGGGTTTATTATTAATTTTGTTCTATTACTTTACTTATGGTTTGGTATTTACTTACACTTAGTAACTGCTAATAAAATTTTGACCAACTACTTAAAAGCAATGCTCAGCTTTAACCCCTATCATTGATTAGCCTTACACTTCACATGAACTCACACCTTTGTGAGTTTATGTCCACTGGTTCCCCACAACTTGTTGAGCTATGATCATGTGTGAGCTCACCCTTGCTGTCTCACACCCCCCCCCCCCACAGGAGAAGATCAGGTGGTTCAGGAGGAGCCGCCTAACACTGAGGAGTTCGATCTGATCTAGGTGGCGTTTCCCAGTCGATATTGGCGCCGACGATCCTTAGTTCGTTTTATCTTTATTATTTTATTTTGTAATAAGTCTTCCGCTATGTAATAAATACTCTGATGTTTTATGACATTTATCTCTATACACTCTGTTATTATATATGTTGTCTTCTTGGCGCATGTATGAGATGCACCCGGCTTTGTTCCTTAAAACCGGGTGTTACAGAAGTGGTATCAGAGGAAATGTTGACTGTAGGACGAAACCTAGATAGAAATGGACAAAACCCTTATCTACTTACCTTACTCTGATTCATTCTATACTTATCTTATCTTGATCCTGTCTCACCTTTTGCTGTCATACTCTGATTACTCTTATCTTTTCTACTCTAAGACAAGATGGATTTCACACCTTGGAATCCTACAACTATGATCTTTCTAAGAGATAGGGAACCTAAGACAAAATTAAAACTATTTTCTCTATTTAAAAAAATGTTGGTTGATTGTTCTGATGATAAATGCTTGATTTGCTTCTTTGATTGATTGAAACATTATAGTTGGGCATCTTAGCATGTACCACCATAAGATAATGTATTAGCTTTAGTGGATAACACACTAATCTACTTAGCTAATAAATCCCCCAAAGTAACATCCCTCGTAATTACTCGCCTTGTCTACAAATCTTCCTTCCTTACCCTGTGTTTCTAACCCAGATGGGCTACCCCTATAGTGTTAGAAGAGAGTACTATAGATGTGATCCTTGGTATGTCATGGTTAAGAAAGGCAAAGGCAGTTTATACAATGTGCTAAGAGAACCGTAGAACTCACTAGTTCCAAAGGAGAAAGGTTCGAAGTTGAGATTTCAGTAACTACCACCATCAAACTAGTGGCGTTCTTAGTAGATGGGAAGTTTGTTGGTGACAACATCCGTGTGGTTAAGGATTTTCTGGATGTCTTTACAAAGGAGTTATTAGGGATGCCACCTGATGAGAAGTTGAGTTTGTTATTGATCTCTTACCTGAGACCGCTACTATTTCTAAACGGCTATACAGAATGTCCGTAGAAGAACTAAAGGAACTTAAGAAACAATTAACGGAGTTACAAGAGGCTGGGTATATTGGTTCGGATTCTTCACCTTGTGGAGCGCCAGTTCTATTTATACAGAAGAAAGATGGATCACAAGGGATGTGCGTGGATTATAGGTCACTTAACAATGTCACTATGAAGAACAAGTGTCCATTACCTCGTATTGAGGATTTATTCAGATGAGAGGTGTCGAAGATTGATCTCCGACCGGGTTATCACCAAATGAAGATTAGGCCATCGGATATTCCCAAGGCAGATTTCTCGACCTGATATGGTTTATATGAGTTCACCGTTATGTCATTTGGTCTAACTAATGCACCAACTACTTTATGGATTTGAAGAATGAGGTGTTCACGGTCTGGACAGATTCGTCGTGGTCTTCATCGACGATAGTATTATTTATTCTAAGAGTGATAGTGATCATGAGAAACATCTGAAAATGGTGCTACAGAAGCTACGAGATAATCAACTCTACGCCAAGTATAGCAAATGCGAGTTTTGGATTGGCGAGGTGCCATTTCTTGGACATATCATCTCTAATGGAGGGATTTCAGTGGATCCTGCTAAAGTCAAGGAGATAGTGGCGTGGAGCATACCCACTACAGTTACAGAGATTTGGAGTTTCTTGGGATTAGCAGGCTATTATCGGAGATTTATGGAAGGATTTTCTAAGATTGCTAAACCTATGACTTCACTTTTGGAGAAAGGAAGAGAATTTAAGGGGGACGAGAAGTGCCAAGACAGCTTTGATCAATTGAAGAAGAGATTGATGTCGCCACCAGTGTTGGTTATGCCAGATCTACAGAAAGGATCTGACATTTACTGTGATGCATGTGGCCAAGGCTTGGGATGTGTACCTATGTGAGAAGGACATGTGATCGCCTACGCGTCTCGTCAGTTGCGGAAACACGAGTTGAACTACCCCGCGCATGTCTTAGAACTAGCAGTCGTTGTGCATGCGCTTAAGATTTGGAGACATTATATTATGGGAAACAAGTGTCAAGTATGCACGGATCATAAGAGTTTGAAGTGTATATTCGCTCAAAAGGATCTTAACCTTAGGCAACGCCGTTGGTTGGAGCTTATTGAGGATTATGATTTGGATATTCACTATCACCCGGGCAAGGCAATTTGGTTGCAGATGCCTTGAGTCGAAAGGAGCATGTTCATTCAGCTGTTTTTGCCCAGCCACCCGATGAGATTGTTGAGGATTTTAGGAGACTTAACCTGGGGATAGTTGCTCACAAGGAAGGAGTTATTATTGATGTGGAACCTACCTTGGAACAAGAAATCTACAAAAGACAAATTGGTGATGCTAAGATACAAGAGATCAAGGATCTTATTACTGAAGGTCGAGGTCTAGAGTTCATGGAAGATGAGCAAGGCACAATATGGTTCAAGGATCGGATATGAGTTCCCAAGATTGAAAGCCTTCGTGAGACTATTTTAAAGGAAGCCCATGACTCGGATTGTGTGTTTACATGGTGTACCAAGGAAGATCATTTTGGATAGAGGATCACAGTTTACCCCGAGATTTTGGAAAAGTTTTCATGAGAATGTGGATACAAAGTTAAATTTTGGTACAACCTATCACCCTCAGACTGATGGACAGACTGAAAAGGACTAATCAAGTATTGGAAGACATGTTGGGAACTTGTGCCCTTCAGCAAGGTAGTAGTTGCGAGAAGAGTCTACCTTATGTTGAGTTCTCATATAATAATAGTTACCAGGCCAGTCTGAAGATGTCACCGTTCGAGACTCTATATGGCAGGAAATGCAGGACTCCTCTATATTGGATCAGACTAGAGGAAGACAGTTCTTTGGACCTGAACTTATTCAAGAAGCAGAGGAACAAGTTCGTATAATTCGAGAGAATTTGAGGGTAGCTCGGACCAGGTAAAAGAGCTATGCGGATAATAGAAGAAGACCATTGGAATTTAAGGAAAGGAATCATGTGTACCTCAAGGCGTCACCACTTCGTGGAATGAGGAGATTCAAAGTCAAGGACAAATTGTCCCCTCGCTTTATTGGACCATACAGAGTTTTAGGCGAGTTGGAGAGATGGCCTATCAACTCGAGCTACCTGATAATCTATCTGATGTGCATAATGTATTCCATGTGTCTCAGCTTAAGAAGTGTCTCCGTGACCCTGAAGAACAATTACCAATGGAAGACCTTAGTGTTCAAGAAGATCTAACTTATGCTGAGTACCCCATCAAGATTTTGGATACTTTGACTCGAGTTACGAGGAATAAGGTTATAAAGATGTGCAAAGTTCAATAGAGTCACCATGGAGAAGATGAAGCAACTTGGGAAAGAGAAGAAGAGCTTCGCATAGATTTTTCCCATCTTTTCCCTAGTCTTTCCTAAATCTCGAGGACGAGATTCTTTTTAAGGGGGGTAGGACTTGTAACACCCAAATGTGTACATCATATGATAAGAGGTTATTCCCTTGAATATTTTGTCTCTACTTAATGGAGCATGTGAACACCACATTTAAAAAAAACAAGTAATTAATAAAAGACATACCACAAAATTTTGCATCATGCTGGTTTTTCACTCTTATGTGCATTTCGTGATGATTATGTTAATACCCCAATGGGAAATTAAATCTTAAAAGAAATTCTAGAGTTCGAAAAGGAAGAAAAGAAATTCTAGAATTAAAACCAAAAAGAGAAAAGTTACAAAAAAATAATATATATTCAAAATAGTACTGCTTATGGCTCAATATCATCTGAGAATATTTGGTCACAAGAGTTTGAATTAAAATTTGAATACAACTTGAATTTGAAAAGAGAGAGAAGAGGAAATAAAAAGAAAAGAAAAAAAAGAAACAAACCTGTGCCTGGGCCGAATCCTTCCCCTGGCGGCCCAATGGGGATTTCACCCACGCGGCCCAATTCCTTCTGCGCTGCGCCTGCTCTTCACAGCGCGGGGGCGCTGCCGTGGGGGACCCACGCTGTCAGCCTCTCTAGACCAGCCGCAGGGCCATTACAACGCACCCCATGTGCCACTGACAGGTTGGCCCCACCAGTCAGGTGTATCTTCTTCCCCTCCCTTTCTCCTCTCCGCTCCACGCGCTGGTAGCTGAAGGGCGAACTCCGTGGACCTCGGCCGTTGCAACCAGCTGATCCTCGCATGAGTTGTGTTGCCAGTGTTTCCGAGTGGTCCACTCGATCCGAAGACCTCGCCTAGATCTCGGGCTGCATCGACCTTCCCTGCGTTTCCGGGCGTAACAGAAACCGTGCATGCCGCGTCGCAGTGAGCACCGAGGAATCCGTTGCTGACCGATCACCTGCGCATAAGATGTGTCACGCCTCGCCCCTCCAAAGCTCCAATTCCCTAACCGCGAAACCGAAAGCCCCACGAAGCCAGCCACCCTCCCGTGACCAAGAAAACAATGCCGAGAAGGAGAGTCCGTCGTCCGCCGCCGGGGATTCTCGACCTGGGCGACCCTATGGCTTAGGCGCGTGGACCAGGGGCTTCCTAGTTGCACATGGAGCATGTACGATGGGATAGCTATGACCGGGGAGCGCCGATGACACCGGAATTGCTCGCCGGAGCGGCTCCATTGCCGCGACTTGACCCTCCGTCGTGAACCGGCTTCGCCACCGCGCCATCACCGGTAAGAAACCCCTAGCCTCGATCGCCTAGTCATTCTCATCGTGTTTCACCATCCACGTCGAGGTTTGGATTGCTTTGTGGAGATCTCGTGGGCAGCGGCCATGGCACCACCGTAGGGCTGGGCGCGCCGCCGCACCTGTCTGCCTAAGTTGGGGAGGTGAGGGAATAGGCAAGTGGTGCCGTGGGCCGTCAAACCGGTGATGAACGGCTCTGATCAAACCCACACACCCCTTTAGCTGAGACTCCTTTCGTCCGTTGATCCGTAACCTAGCGCCTGGGATGAGATCTTGCATAATGTTAATCCAAGTCGTTGGATTCCGATCCTGTGGCTGCCCTTGCGTACCGGTTCGCAAACGGCCGATTTAATCCGATCCGTTGGATTGGGATCCAATAGCCGATATTCACCCGTACCTCTTCGTAGTGGACTTTTTGCGTAAGAACCCCTCAGGATTCCCCAAATTGAACCCGCCGTCCACATGGGGATTCGTCTGAGTCCTGGAATATTTTGCGCAGAGCCCCTTATGCTTTTTAGTTATCGAGGCCCAGTCCAGAGCGTATTTAAAATAAGTAAATGAATTAGTAAATGCAATTTTAATACAAAAACAAATGCTAGAACTTGGAAAATTCATATCTAATTCATTTTAGCTCCAAATTGAGTCATTCCAGTTGCAATAATTTTGTATTAATACTGTCTACCAACTAGTAGCACTGTTTAGCCATGAAACTTGAATTAAAATTATTCATTTGGATTAATCTATTCTAAGCACTAAATAATTTCCGAAATTCATAACTTGGTAACCGCAACTCCGAATTTAGTGGTTCTTGTTTCTACGATCTCGTAGCGGCACGTAGATCATTATTATTCAGTTTGTTCTTGTGTTTGGTGTGATGTTAATTTTGTCTATATCATGTTTGTTTGTATTGCTACGACTAGCGCGAGGACACGTGTTATCTGAAAGGCAAGTTGGTACCTGGAATCTCAAGTGCCAGGCAAGTTGTGCCCTTGACCACTTTTTACCCAATAATGTTCTTTAATATCACTTATCCATGCATAGGTTAATTTTGATGGGGCCCAATAGGTCACCCTAGATTTGTTTATCTCATTACCTTGTTTACCCCTGAATCACTTGGGTAGTTTGCTATTGCTTTACATGGTTTTGGGATAATCATTTATTATATCTATGTTCCAATTATTCTTGTTATTCTGTTTATGTTCATGTTGAGATCATTAATGTTAATTGGAACATAGAGCTTAACTTGAGAACCACGTGCCACCACAAGGGAGGAATGGGACCCCTTGGCTGACTAATTAGGAAAGCTAGTGGAAGACTACCTTACCCAAAAGGGGCAAGGGCAGTAGGGGAGTGGTCAGTGTAGGGAGGTCCCTGGTTGATTTTGTTGCGATGGCGGTCAGCCAGGAACCCTGCATTGGAACTTCCTATAAACTGTAGCGGGTTTTCGGAAGCTAGTGGAACTTTGTAAAGGCCTCGTAGTGTTGCCCTGCCGCGCTTCCTAGGTAGAGGTGTATGGGATTCGCGACCCCTTGGCAGATGGGTAACATGACTTGTGGGTAAAGGGTACAACCTCTGCAGAGTGTAAAACTGGTATACTAGCCGAGCTCACGGTCATGAGCGGCTCAGGACTCTCTGATGTTTAAATTATGGAACTTAAATTCAATTTTGTCATTTGCATTGCATGGGTTTATTATTAATTTTGTTCTATTACTTTACTTATGGTTTGGTATTTACTTACACTTAGTAACTGCTAATAAAATTTTGACCAACTACTTAAAAGCAATGCTCAGCTTTAACCCCTATCATTGATTAGCCTTACACTTCACATGAACTCACACCTTTGTGAATTTATGTCCACTGGTTCCCCACAACTTGTTGAGCTATGATCATGTGTGAGCTCACCCTTGCTGTCTCACACCCCCCCCACAGGAGAAGATCAGGTGGTTCAGGAGGAGCCGCCTAACACTGAGGAGTTCGATCTGATCTAGGTGGCGTTTCCCAGTCGATATTGGCGCCGACGATCCTTAGTTCGTTTTATCTTTATTATTTTATTTTGTAATAAGTCTTCCGCTATGTAATAAATACTCTGATGTTTTATGACATTTATCTCTATACACTCTGTTATTATATATGTTGTCTTCTTGGCGCATGTATGAGATGCACCCGGCTTTGTTCCTTAAAACCGGGTGTTACAGTAAAGGCCTCGTAGTGTTACCCTGCCTCGCCTCCTCGGTAGAGGTGTATGGGATTGGCCGTCTCTTGGCAGATGGGTAACATGACTTGTGGGTAAAGATGCGCAACCTCTGCAGAGTGTAAAACTAGTATACTAGCCGTGCTCACGGTCAGGAGCGGCTCGGACCCTCACATGATTAAATTATGGAACTTAAACTTAACCTGTCATTTCATTGCATTTGGGATTATTTTATTATTACTTTTTCTTATTATTACTATGGTTTGGTATTTACTTACACTTAGTAACTGCTAATAAAATTTTGACCAACTTATAAAAGCAATGCTCAGCCTCAGCCTTTATTTCATTGATCAGCCTTACACTTCATGAACTCCCACCTTTGGTGAGTTCATGCCACATTATTCCCCACGACTTGTTGAGCTATGATCGTATGTGAGCTCACTCTTGCTGTCTCACACCCCCCCCCCCCACAGGAGAAGAGCAGGTGGTTCAGGAGGAGCCTCAAAGCGAGGAGTATGATCTGATCTAGGTGGCGTTTCTCAGTCGACATTGGCGCCGACGATCCTTAGTTCGTTTTATATTTATCTTTATTTTGTATTAAGTCTTCCGCTATGTAATAAATACTCTGATGTTTTATGACATTTATCTCTATACACTCTGTTATTATATATGTTGTCTTCTTGGCGCATGTATGAGATGCACCTGGCTTTGTTCCTTAAAGCCGGGTGTTACAGAAGTGGTATCAGAGGAAATGTTGACTGTAGGACGAAACCTAGATAGAAATGGACAAAACCCTTCCCTACTTACCTTCTTCTGATTCATTTCATACTTACCTTACTCTGATTCTCTCTGTACTTATCTTGATCCTGTCTCACCTTCTACTGTTCTACTCTGATCATTCTTACCTTTTCTACTCCAAGACAAGATGGATTTCACACCTTGGAATCCCTACCCTTATGGCAATTTTTAAGAGATAGGAGACCTAAGACAAAAAAAAATTATTTTCTCTATTTAAAAATGTTGGTTGATTGTTCTGATGATCAATGCCTGATTTGCTTCTTTGATTGATTGAAATAGTATAGATGGGCATCTTAGCATGTACCAACATAAGGTATTGAATTAGCTATAGTAGGTGGAATATTAATCTGCTTAGCTAATAAATCCCCCAAAATAACTTGAATTGTAAGTACCTGCCTTGGCTACTATTCTCTTACCATATGTATCTAACTCAGATGGTCAATACCAGGAAAGGAAAGATTATCGCGCAACAGCAAACAGAAATGAATCCTCCAAATCCTCCACCTGTTGACACCGATCAAGTGATTGCAACCCAAAGGCTGGTAATACAACAATTGACAGACATGATGACCGAAATGCAAAACCAGATAAGACAAGAACGCGAGGAAATACGTCAGGCCCGTCTGGAGATACATCAAGAAATAAGGCAATCACGGTTGGAGAGACAACGACAAGAGCAACCACCATCTCCACCACCACCAGCTCCACCAAGCTACATAAACATATATGTAAATTACTACTATTTGTAGGATCTACAGTGTCCTTTAGTTAGTATTCGGTATGATACTATTTTAGGAGAAATAAAAAGGTCTATCTGTCCCCATGTGTTGCTAATAAAATTATGCGTCATGCTGAGATTTTGGTTTGTGCAAATGTGTTGGACAATATGAGAAAACCCATGAGAGTAATTACACCTAAAGGACCTGTTGAGGTGAATCAAATGACCCGTAGATTGACATTAAACATTATGGGTAGAGAATTTGGAGCTACTGCTATAATATTAGAGTCAAGCACTATAGATGTGATCCTTGGTATGTCGTGGTTAAGAAAGACAAAGGCAGTATATACGTTGTGCTAAGGGAACCGTAGAACTCACCAGTTCCAAAGGAGAAAGATTTGAAGTTGGAATTGCAGTAACTACTGCCACCAGACAAGCGACATTTTTAGTAAATGGGAAGTTTGTTGGTGACAACATTCATGTGGTTAGAGATTTTTTCGGATGCCTGTAGAAGAGTTAAAGGGACTGAAGAATCAGTGAACGGAATTACAAGAGGCTGAGTACATTCGTCCTAGTCTTCACCTTGGAGAGCACCAGTTCTATTTATACAGAAGAAAGATGGATCGCAAGGGATGAGAGTGGATTATAGGACCCTTAATGATGTTACTATGAAGAACAAGTATATGTTACCCCGCATTGAGGATTTATTTGATCAGGTGAGAGGTGCAAGGGTATTCTCGAAGATTGACCTCCGACCCGGTTACCATCAAATGAAGATTAGGCCATCGGATATTCTCAAGACAATTTTATCGACCTGAGATGGATTATAAGAGTTCACCGTTATGTCATTTGGACCAACTAATGCACCAACCTATTTTATGGATCTGAAGAATAAGGTGCATGATCTGGACAGATTTGTCGTGGTTTTCGTCGACGATATTTTTATTTATTCCAAGAGTGATAATGATCATGAGGAATATCTGAGATTGGTGCTATAGAAGCTACGAGACAATCAACTCTACGTCAAGTACAGCAAATGCAAGTTTTGGATTGGCGAGGTGCCATTTCTTGGGCATATTATTTCTAATGGAGGAATAGCAGTGGATCCTGCTTAAGTGAAGGAGATAATGGAATGAAGCGTGCCCACTATCATCACTGAGATTTGGAGTTTCTTGGGGCTTGCAGGATATTATCAGAGATTTATTGAAGGATTCTCGAAGATTGCCAAGCCTATGACCTCGCTTTTGGAGAAAGGAAAAGAATTTAAGTGGGACGAGAAGTGTCAAGACAGCTTTGATCAATTGAAGGAAAGATTGATGTCACCTCCAGTATTGATTATGCCAGATTTGCAGAAGGGATTTGACATTTACTGTGATGCATGTGGCCAAGGCTTAGGATGCGTTCTCATGCAAGAAGGACATGTGATTGCTTATGCTTCTCGTCAGTTACGGAAACATGAATTGAACTACCCCGCTCATGACCTGGAATTGGCTGCCGTTGTGCATGCACTTAAGATTTGGAGACACTACATTATGGGAACTAAGTGCCAAGTATATACGGATCATAAGAGTTTGAAGTATATATTCACTCAGAAGGATCTCAACCTTAGGCAACGCCGTTGGTTGGAGCTTATTAAGGATTATGATTTGGAAATTCACTATCACCCGGGCAAGGCAAATTTGGTTACAGATGCCTTGAGTCGAAAGGAGCATGTTCATTTAGCTGTTGTTGCCCAGCTACTCGATGAGATTGTTGAGAATTTCAGGAGACTTAACCTGGGGATAGTTGCTCACACTAAAGGCGTTATTATTGAGATGGAAACTACTTTGGAACAAGAGATCCGCAAAGGACAAATTAGTGATGCTAAAATACAAGAGATTAAGGATCTGATTACTGAAGGTCGAGGTCCGGAATTCACGGAAGATGAGCAAGGCACCATATGGTTCAAGGACAGGACATGTGTTCTTGATATTGAAAGCCTTCGTGTGACTATTTTAAAGGAAGCCCATGACTTGGATTATTCTATTCATCCTGGTAGTACCAAGATGTATCAGGATTTGAAGCAGAAATGCTTGTGATATGGATTGAAGAGAGATGTGGCTACACATGTGGCTATGTGCAATGCGTGTCAAAGAGTTAAGGCTGAACACGAGAGGCCAGCTGGACTATTATACCCACTGAAGATACCCGAGTGGAAGTGGGAAAAGATTGGTATGGACTTCATGACTGGATTGCCTCGCACCTCGAAAGGATATGATTCTATATGGGTTATTGTGGATAGACTTACCAAAGTGGCTCATTTCATTCCGATCAAGACTACTTATAATGGATCACAATTGGCTAAGTTATACATGTCTCGGATTGAGTCTCTACATGGTGTACCGAAGAAGATCGTTTTGGATAGAGGATCACAGTTTACCTCAAGGTTTTGGAAAAGTTTTCATGAGAAAATGGATATGAAGTTGAATTTTAGTTTGGCCTACCATCCTCAGACTGATGGATAGACTGAAAGGACTAATCAAGTCTTGGAATACATGTTGAGAGCTTGTACCCTTCAGCATGGTAGTAGTTGGGACAAGAGTCTAACTTATGCTGAGTACCCCATCAAGATTTTGGATACACTGACTCGTGTCACGAGGAATAAGATTATAAAGATATCCAAAGTACTAAGGAGTCATAATGGAGAAGATGAAGCTACTTGGGAGAGATAAGAAGAGATTCGAATAGACATTCCCCATCTTTTCCCTAGATCTTCCTAAATCTCGAGGACGAGATTATTTTTAAGGGGGGTAGGATTTGTAATACCCACTTTGTAATAAGAGTGTAGAAAGAGAAATTATATTCCTTTATACATATATGTGTCATCTATATTTATCATCACATGTGAACACTTCATTTGAAAACAAATAATTAATAAAAATGTAAGCCACCAAATTATGCATCATGCTGGATTTTATTTTGTGTGCATTTTGTGACAACATAAAATAATTTGAAGAAGAAATATATTAAATTCCTAAAATTAAAAATTGGAAAATAAAAGAAATTCTTGAATCTAGAAAAGAGAAGAAAATGGTGTGGATAAAAATAAGTAAATAATAATATTGTAGAAGTTATACTTACTGGAAAATTTGAAGTTCAAAACATAAGTGAATTGGAATTTGGATTTGAATTTGGATCCACACACAAATTTGGAAGTTTAAATGAAAAACAAAAATGAAATAAAACAGAAAATAAAAGAAAAAGGAGAAAACAACTAACTGGGCCTAAATACTGGAATTCGGCCCACCTAGTGATTTCCTCGCGCCAGCCCGCTACACCGAATCCTGGAGCGCGCCGACAACCCGGGCCCGCAAGCCAGCCCCTCCACGCCCGCGCGCGCCACTCCTTCTGTCTCGCGGGACCCACTGCCAGCCTCTCTCACGCGCGGTTCGGTAACGCTGTCCCGCTGTCCTGTGGGCCCGATCGGTCGGAACCCTCATCTCCACCGATCTCCCCGCGGTCTTCGCGTGCTGGCAACGGAACGACGCCAGACGCCATGACCACCACCGCGGATTGCGGAAGCCGTTGTTGGCACTCGGACCGGCCTTCCGAGGCTATAAAATCAGTAGACCTAGCCGCCATTAGCACTCCGCCAAGATCAGGGAGAAGAGCGAACCACCGATTCCGCCGCGCGCCATGGCCAGTACAGCCTAGGCGTCCGCCGCCATCGACTGCACCCACACACTGCTGACGGGATCCGTGTGTCGTGGCCCGGAGCTTCTCCAAGTCTTCACGAAGGCGCTTGTGGACATCTGGGGGCATGATCGGCAGTCGTGCGGAGGCAATTTCTCACCGGAGATCTAACACCGCGGCGGGGCCGCCATTTGCCGTGGCCGGGGCGTTCTACAACCGCATCGTCGGTAAGAAGTTCTCCTCTGTGCTCGCCTCGTCCTCCTCGTCGTGTAGCACCGATCAATTTAGATCTAGGGGCACTAGTTCGGTAGATGACCGTACGCCGGTGGTCTCCGCCGTGGATGGAGGTGAGCGCCGTCGTGCCTCAGCTCGAGGGAGGAGAAGCTGCTCGTGTCGTTAGATCACATTCAACGGCCACGATTAGATCTAGGGGGAGAATCACCATGGGCCGTTGGTGTTCTGTTGGACGGTCACGATTGTATCCGTGTACCGATTCGGCTTGGGGTATGCGGGCCGTCTGATGCGTATCGGAGGGATGTATTTCGACTTCACGTTAATTAAATCGCAACCATAGATCTACGATCCGATGGCTTGTGTCACATACCGGTTCGATGGGGTGCTGATCTAATTTGGATCGTTCGAATTGGATCGGACGGCTCTGAGCGCTCGCGGGTTCATAATGGACGAGGTCCGATTCTGGCCCTTGGATCTGATCTGAACGGTCCGAATCCTCCTGTACCCCTTCGCGGATACGCATTTGCACAAGAACCCCTCTGTTTTATAGAAATCAACCCGCCATCCATCTGTGGGTTACGCTGTGTCTAGGGCATTTTACGCGGAAGCCCCTGCACTTCTCTGTTATTGGTGCGCTGTCCAGAAAGTTAACAAAACCGAGAAATCATTAGGAAAATGAATTTTTAGTATAAAATTTATTACAGAAACTTGATTAATTCCTAGAAAATTTATAGTAAGTCCAAATTGATCCATTCCAGTCCCTATAATTCTATAATAATGTTTTTTTTATCAACAGTACCTCTGTTTTGACATAAAACTCACATCAAAACTTATATCCTAATTAATCTTGTATCAAATATATAAAACCTTAGGAAATTTATAACTCCTCCGTTTTAACTCTGAATTGATCCGTTCAAGTTGCGTTAGTCTCGTAGAAACGCGTAGATCATTATTATGCAGTATATTCTTATGTTTGGTGTGATGTTAATTTTATCTATACCATGTTTGTTTGTATTGCTACGACTAGCGCGTGGACACGTGTCATCTGAAAAGCAAGTTGGTACCTGGAATCTCAAGTGCCAGGCAAGTTGTGCCCTTGATCACTTCTTTTACCTATTCATGTTCTTATTAATCATAATGATCTGCATAGGATAATTTTGCTGGGACCCAATAGGATACCCTAGACTTTGACTATCTTTATACCTTGCTTCACCACTGGTTTTACTACTAATGTTTTGGGTAGTACTTGCTATTGCTTTATGTGGATTTGGGTATAGAGATATTCATCACTCATTGTTATACTATTTATTGTTATCTGTTTTATTATTCCTTGTTCATGTTAAGATCATTATGTTAATGGGAACATGGAGCGACCACCCGGGAAAACAGTGCTACCACAAGGGTTTAATGGGACGCCCTTGGCTGATTAACTAGGAAAGCTAGGGGAGGGCTACCTTACCCGAAAGGGGCAAGGGCAGTAGGGGAGTGGTCAGTGTAGGGAGGTCCCTGGTTGATTTTGCTGCGATGGCGGTCAGCCAGGAACCCTGCACTGGAACTTCCTATAAACTGTAGCGGGTAGTCTGAAGCTAGTGGAACTTTGTAAATGTAACACCCAAATGTGTACATCATATGATAAGAGGTTATTCCCTTGAATATTTTGTCTCTACTTAATGGAGCATGTGAACACCACATTTAAAAAAAAACAAGTAATTAATAAAAGACATACCACAAAATTTTGCATCATGCTGGTTTTTCACTCTTATGTGCATTTCGTGATGATTATGTTAATACCCCCAATGGGAAATTAAATCTTAAAAGAAATTCTAGAGTTCGAAAAGGAAGAAAAGAAATTCTAGAATTAAAACCAAAAAGAGAAAAGTTACAAAAAAATAATATATATTCAAAATAGTACTGCTTATGGCTCAATATCATCTGAGAATATTTGGTCACAAGAGTTTGAATTAAAATTTGAATACAACTTGAATTTGAAAAGAGAGAGAAGAGGAAATAAAAAGAAAAGAAAAAAAAAGAAACAAACCTGTGCCTGGGCCGAATCCTTCCCCTGGCGGCCCAATGGGGATTTCACCCACGCGGCCCAATTCCTTCTGCGCTGCGCCTGCTCTTCACAGTGCGGGGGCGCTGCCGTGGGGGACCCACGCTGTCAGCCTCTCTAGACCAGCCGCAGGGCCATTACAACGCACCCCATGTGCCACTGACAGGTTGGCCCCACCAGTCAGGTGTATCTTCTTCCCCTCCCTTTCTCCTCTCCGCTCCACGCGCTGGTAGCTGAAGGGCGAACTCCGTGGACCTCGGCCGTTGCAACCAGCCGATCCTCGCATGAGTTGTGTTGCCGGTGTTTCCGAGTGGTCCACTCGATCCGAAGACCTCGCCTAGATCTCGGGCTGCATCGACCTTCCCTGCGTTTCCGGGCGTAACAGAAACCGTGCATGCCGCGTCGCAGTGAGCACCGAGGAATCCGTTGCTGACCGATCACCTGCGCATAAGATGTGTCACGCTGCGCATAAGAGGAACTTCCTATAAACTGTAGCGGGTAGTCTGAAGCTAGTGGAACTTTGTAAAGGCCTCGTAGTGTTACCCTGCCTCGCCTCCTCGGTAGAGGTGTATGGGATTGGCCGTCTCTTGGCAGATGGGTAACATGACTTGTGGGTAAAGATGTGCAACCTCTGCAGAGTGTAAAACTAGTATACTAGCCGTGCTCACGGTCAGGAGCGGCTCGGACCCTCACATGATTAAATTATGGAACTTAAACTTAACCTGTCATTTCATTGCATTTGGGATTATTTTATTATTACTTTTTCTTATTATTACTATGGTTTGGTATTTACTTACACTTAGTAACTGCTAATAAAATTTTGACCAACTTATAAAAGCAATGCTCAGCCTCAGCCTTTATTTCATTGATCAGCCTTACACTTCATGAACTCCCACCTTTGGTGAGTTCATGCCACATTATTCCCCATGACTTGTTGAGCTATGATCGTATGTGAGCTCACTCTTGCTGTCTCACACCCCCCCCCCCACAGGAGAAGAGCAGGTGGTTCAGGAGGAGCCTCAGAGCGAGGAGTATGATCTGATCTAGGTGGCGTTTCTCAGTCGACATTGGCGCCGACGATCCTTAGTTCGTTTTATATTTATCTTTATTTTGTATTAAGTCTTCCGCTATGTAATAAATACTCTGATGTTTTATGACATTTATCTCTATACACTCTGTTATTATATATGTTGTCTTCTTGGCGCATGTATGAGATGCACCTGGCTTTGTTCCTTAAAGCCGGGTGTTACACTAAGGAATTACCTCTGGCATATGAACCATATCAAGCTGACATTCCTTTTTCCTAATTTTCTTGTTATTAATATGCCTGGTTACCTGCACAATTCAGTTGAACTGGATATTCAAGTTCACATATTTCCAAAGATTTGTTGTGATATTGGTCTTGTCATGGAGCTCAAATTTGGTACAATATGAATTATTATATGTGCTGCATACTCTAAATTTTTGTGTTTAATTTTTGCAAGATAAGTCCAGCGCTAAGATCAGATAAGGAGGCGGCGGCGTCACTGAAATTTTGCATTAATTTATCTTGTGCAGCTCCTTGTGCCTGGATACGAGAGATGGTTAACTGAAACTAGATATTTTACCATGTTCAAATCCTGATGCCTGGATACAAGGTGGTTAACTGAAACAAGATGGTATGTGTTTGCAGGGGACGCCAACAAGGTTACTGTCATGTACATACATATTGATTAACGAGCATGATCCGAACCTCTTTGCTGAATGTGATTTTGTGGTAAGAACTTTTAGTTCATGTAGTTTCAAACCATGGTTTGTGAAGATGGAATACATAGTTGACACGACAACAACAGAGAGCCTTGTCTCCCACGATTATTTGTAAATTTCATTTGGTAAGATTTTAGAACCATGAAATAACTGTGTCACACAGATTAGTCATTTTTTTGCTGAGAATATATGCTCGTGATGCAAAATAACTATGGTGATGTCTATTTTGTACTTGCATTTGTTTTAGTCACATGCAATTCAAAGTCAATGATCTTTTGTACTTGCATTTGTTTCATGGAAGAAATCTAATGTTCCTCGCAAGACAGAAGTTTATTTTATACTGTAAGGTTAACCTTCATTTATTTGTTTTTCAAATGGTGAAATTCTGGAATCAATAGTATGTGTTTGTTTGTTTTGGAGTCCTCTAGATTATTTTTAGGTGTACTGTGTGGCTGGGTTTTGCGTTTTTTGTTTATTAGCACAGATGTAATTTTGTTATTTGGTGGGTCTGATCCTCCCTTTATAGGGAGGCTTGTACTTCGGACATTCTTTTCTTTCTTATAAATACAAAGATTTACGACTATTGGAAGTTTAAAATAGTGCCTTTCTGACCTGGGGTTTCTTTGCTTTCCTATCAGTCGTTTAAGGAGATCACACAACTTTTGACATTAGAGAACTTTAGGTAAAAAGCTGACTGGATAGCCTTGTCTTTTTATATGCATCGATCTGTTGTCATTGTTGTCATGGATTTTAGCTGTTTCAGGCTTGCTCAACGAGTGATTTCTAAGTATGGTGTGCAAGACCAATAATGCTTGTTGAGCCGAAGAAGCTTATTGAAGCTAACTCCTTGTTCTGTGGCAAGCTACAATTTCCCAGCCTGAAGAATTCTAGACGGGTTCGGATTGTGGAAATGAATTGCTATAAGGATATTGACATGAAACAAATAGCAAGTGACTGATGCAAGATATTTATGTACTCTCAATTGTGCATTTAGGTATTAAGAAGTAGCTATCTCAAATATCTGTGAACTCAAGTGACTATAGCTATTACTGATTCTTTTAATGTGTTGTTTGTTTGATAGCTAGATTAAAATAATAAAAATTATGCATGGCTAGGATCACAAATGGATTATGAAATCTTTTCTTATAACAGTATAACACATTTGTACATAAGTTATTGTAATATTATATATTTTCGTTGCAACGCACGGGCACTCACCTAGTATAATCTTATGCTTAGTCATAGAATTGAAAGGGAAATGGAGTATTCGGTAAAGACGACGCTTCCACTCAACTCCATCGTATTATCCACCCTTTGCCGGTATTCTGCATAGTTCTTCACTTTGGTATAATCTTCACTCATATTTATTTGATTGCCATTGGGGAGAAAGTATAAAGGGCTTGTATTTCACTCACAAGTACCCGTTTTTGGCGATTCATGCCAAAGGGGGAGAAAGTGTTAGCCCAAAGCAAAAGGACCGCACCTCCACCAACGAATTTTAAAAATGAAATTTTCAATGAAATTTTCAAATTGGCATCTTAGTGTGTTTTCAAAAGGGGAGAAAGCACTAGTATCTTCAAAAATTTGCAAAACCCTCTTGAACACTAAGAGGAGAATTTCATTGAGGGGGGGGGGTTTGTTTATGTCAAAGGAAAAGCACTTGAAACAGGGGGAGAAAATTTCAAATCTTGAAAATGCTTCTTTCAATCTTATTCATATACCTTTGACTGTTTGCAAAAGGTTTTTGAAAAGAATTTTACAAAAAAAAACTTGCAAAAACAAAACTCGTGATGCAAGCGTGGTCCAAAATTTTAAATAAGAAGAAAACCATCCATGCATATCTAGTAGAAATAATTATTGGTTTCATTCTAAGCAACCTTTGCACTTACCTTATGCAAACTAGTTCAATTCTACACTTATAGATTTGCTTTGGTTTGTGTTGGCATCAATCACCAAAAAGGGGAAGATTGAAAGGGAAATAGGGTCAAACCTTTTCCTAAATGTTTTTGGTGGTTGAAATGACCAACACAAATAATTGGACTAACTAGTTTGCTCTAGAGTATATGTTCTACAGGTGCCAAAGGTTCAACTCAAAACCAATACAAAGATTAAAAAGGGTTCAAGAAGAAAGGAGCAAAGGAAACCAAAGTGCTCTCTGGTCTGGCGCACCGAACAGTCCGGTGTGCCATCGGACAGTGTCCGGTGCACCAGTGTGAATTGACTTCAAACTCTTCACCTTCGGGTTTCTCAGGCGCAGCTCCGCTATAATTCACCGGACTGTCCGGTGGACCACCGAACTGTCTGGTGTGCCAGCGGAGCAACGGCTATCTGCGCGCAACGGTCGACTCTGATAGTGAACAGTGCAGCACAGTGAACGCGGCAGAAGTCAGAGCAGTTGGTTAGAGGGGCACCGGACTGTCCGGTGTCGCACCGGACTGTCCGGTGCCACATGAGGACAAAGCCTCCAACGGTGGACCAGCTCCAAGCCCTAACGGGAGGATGACATGGCGGCACACCGGACACTGTCCGGTGGCGCACCGGACTGTCCGGTGCGCCCATCGCCAGCAGCCTTCTCCAACGGCTATAATTTGGTTGGTGGCTATAAATACCACCCCAATCGGCCACTTCAAGGTGTGGGAGCCCAAGCAACATTCCAAGTCATCTAGTTGACATATTCAAGCCCTCCCAACCACCTCTATTCATTGATCCATCCTATACACAAGATTTAGACCACTACAACCAACACAAGTGCCACAAAAGAGAAAGCAAGCAAGAGAGAGCTACTCATTTGAGTTTAGCACTAGTGCCTTGTGAGATTCATTGAGAGATAGTGTGCGTTACATTTGTGTGTTCATTTGCGCGTGGAGTTTTGACTCCCATTAAACTTCCTCCAAAGTTTTGGAGGCTTGTAAAGCTAGCAAGAGACACCAAAGAGTGTGTTGATCTTTGCGGGGTCTTAAGTGATCCTTGAGAAGAAGAAGAGATCACCGGTCTTTGGTGATTGGTGGAGAGAGGGATAGGGTTGAAAGAGACCCGTCCTTAGTGGACTCTTCAACGGGGGCTAGGCCTTCAAGGGCCGAACCTCGGTAAAACGAATCACCCATGTTTCGTGTGCTTATTGCTTGTGATTTGTTTGTTCTTTCCCTTTCTAAGTTTTTCTTGCACTATTCTTTGCTAATATTGTAGGCGTTTCGAGACCGGGGGGTCCCTAAGCCAACGAGTGAGTGTGCCGCGTGCCCCAGCCCAGATGGGTCGAGCGCGTGGGCGAGCGCGAAGGGGGGAAGCGAGGTGGCCGGAGACGGGCGTGAGAGAGGTGGAAATCCCGCGGCCTTCGTGTTCGTCCCGCGCCCAGGTCGGGTGCGCTTGCAGTAGGGGGTTACAAGCGTCCACGCGGGTGAGGGAAGCGAGCGGCCCCAAGAGAGCGCCTGCCCCGTCCTCGTCCCCGCGCGGCCAACCTTCTCTAAGAAGGCCCTGGTCCTTCCTTTTATAGGCGTAAGGAGAGGATCCAGGTGTACAATGGGGGTGTAGCAGAGTGCTACGTGTCTAGCGGGGGAGCGCTAGCGCCCTAAGTACATGCCAATGTGGCAGCCGGAGAGATCTTGGCACCCAGCTGGTGTGGTGTCGTGGCTGTCGGAGGAGCAATGGAGCCTGGTGGAGGGACAGCTGTCGGAGCGGTTGGGTCCTTGCTGACGTCCCCCTGCTTCCGTAAGGGAGCTGAGAGCCGCCGTCGTCACGGGGCCAGCGGGGCGCCATCATTGCCTATTTGGCGGAGCTAGCCAGATGGGACACCGGTCTTGTTCTCTGCGGCCTGAGTCGGCTCGGGGTAGGGTGATGATGGCGCTTCCTGTTGACGTGGTGGGCTTGTGCCCTAGGTCGGGCGACGTGGAGGCTCCTCCGAAGCCGAGGTCGAGTCTGTCTTTCATGGCCGAGGCCGAGCCCGAGCTCCTGGGTCGGGCGAGGCGGAGGTCGTTCGGCAGAGGCTAGGGCGGAGTCCGACCCCTGGGGTCGGGCGAAGCGGAGTTCGTCGTCTTCCGGGGCCTAGCCCGAGTCCGAGCCCTAGGTCGGGCGGAGCGGAGTTCGCCGTCTTCTGGGGCCTAGCCCGAGTCCGAGCCCTGGGTCGGGCGGAGCGGAGTTCGCCGTCTTCCGGGGCCTTAGCCCGAGTCCGAGCCCTGGGTCGGGCAGAGCGGAGTTCGCCGTCTTCCGGGGCCTTAGCCCGAGTCTGAGCCCTGGGTCGGGCGGAGCGGAGTTCGCCGTCTTCCGGGGCCTTAACCCGAGTCCGAGCCCTGGGTCGGGCGGAGCGGAGTTCGCCGTCTTCCAGGGCCTTAGCCCGAGTCCGAGCCCTGGGTCGGGCGGAGCGGAGTTCGCCGTCTTCCGGGGCCTTAGCCTGAGTCCGAGCCCTGGGTCGGGCGGAGCTTCCTATGGCGCCTTTGGCAAGGCCTGACTGCCTGTCTGTCAAGTGGCACTGCAGTCGGAGTGGCACAGGCGGCGCTGTCCTTCTGTCAGACCGGTCAGTGGAGCGGCGAAGTGACGGCGGTCACTTCGGCTCTGCCGGGGGGCGCGCGTCAGGATAAAGGTGTCAGGCTACCTTTGCGTTAAATGCTCCTGCGACTCGGTCGGTCAGCGCGGCGATTTAGTCAGGGTTGCTTCTTAGCGAAGGCAAGGCCTCAGGCGAGCCGGAGATGTGTCCGCCGTTAAAAAGGGGGGCCTCGGGCGAGACGGAAACCCCTCGAGGTCGGCTGCCCTTGCCCGAGGCTAGGCTCGGGCGAGGCGTGATCGAGTCGCTCGTATGGACTGATCCCTGACTTAATCGCACACATCAGGCCTCTGCAGCTTTATGCTGATGGGGGTTACCAGCTGAGAATTAGGCGTCTTGAGGGTACCCCTAATTATGGTCCCCGACAGTAGCCCCCGAGCCTCGAAGGGAGTGTTAGCACTCGCTTGGAGGCTTTCGTCGCACTTTTTTGCAAGGGGACCAGCCTTTCTCGGTTGCATTTTGTACCGGTGGGTGCGCGCGAGCGCACCCGCCGGGTGTAGCCCCCGAGGCCTCGGAGGAGTGGTTTCACTCCTTCGAGGTCTTAATGCCTTGCGTAATGCTTCGGCTGGTCTGGTGGTTCCCTCATGCGAACTGGCCGTAGCCCGGGTGCACGGTCGGGGCCCAAGTTCTCGGGCTGGTATGTTGACGCTGTCAACGGTTCGGCCGGAGCCGGGTTTGCGAGAGCAGCCCCCGAGCCTCCGCACAGGGCGAGAGGGCGATCAGGGACAGACTCGGCTTTTTTACATACGCCCCTACGTCGCCTTTCCGCAAGGAGGAGGGGGGAAAGCGCCATGTTACCCTCGATGGGCACCGAACATGGTGTCTCCGGTGAGCTGCAAGCGGGTAATCCGAGTGGACGTCCGTGCCCCGTTCGTTGGGGGTCGGCTAGGGGCCTAGAGGCACGCCCAAAAGTACCTGCGGGTGATCTACCGGACCCGGTCCCCTGGCGACGGGGTCCGAGGGCTCGATGCCTCCCTCCGATGGGATTCCGTTACAAGATCGCTCCCGCTGGTCTCGGAAATGTCCTAGGGTACCTCGGGAGCGCAGCCCGAGCCTTGGTTATGTATCGAACGTACCCCTGGTCATCCCTCGCTCGGCGTCTGAGGCGACTGTGAACCCTTCGAGGGCCAGCCTTCGAACCCCTGATCAGTAATGGGCGTGGAGCCCGAGTAGCCTGAGGCGGCGGTAGAACCCTTCGGGGGGCCGGCCTTCGAACCTCTGACCAGTAGTGGGTATAGGGCCCACGCGATCTGAGGCGGCTGTTGAACCCTTCGGGGGGCCAGCCTTCGAACCCCTGATCAGTAAGGAGGCTCGGAGCCTGGTTCCTTCACGGGGAAGGACCCCTTTCGGGGTATCCCCCTTTCCCGGTCCCTGTCGCAAGAGATAGAGAAAGAGGAAACAAGGAAAAAGGATACGAAACCGAACGACGCGGCGTACCTTTTTTGGCGCGGTTGTTTCGGCGAAGGCGAAGCGTCGCCCGCTGCGCCTGCCAGAAGCGCCGCCTGTCCAGCCGCGGAGTTAATGCGACAGGGCGAGTAGTTGGCGGGGCTGCCGTTGCGCGTGCGTGAACCGTTCGAGGAACGGACCACGGGCGCGTTGTCTTCACGCCGTGAGAGGGGGTTCTCTTGCTGCCCCCGGATGGGACGTGAGCTTGGCTGACGACGTGACCGCTGCTCCCGCGCGCCTGCCACCATCATTACTGCTGGCCCACCTTTGGTCGTGTTGGCCGCCGCGTCAGGCTGGCGCTGCTGGGTCGCGCGCTGGGTCGCCTCGAGTCGCGGTATTGGTTCCGCAATCGAGGAGGCGCGGTGGTGGCACAGGCGGTACAGTTGCGTGCATGCAGCATCCGGCGCGCCGGTCGCGCGACGCGTGGGCCTGGGCCTCCATGCTGGCGTGTCGGGAGTCGAAGAAGCGCGTCCACTTGGCGCGGTTGCATGCCGCCTGCATGGCTGCCCGCCCCTTTCGCCCGTTGGTCTGGGCAAAAGTGGAGGGTCTCTTGTAACCTGTAACACCCAAAATTCTGAATTTGGGATTGATAGAAGAAATCTGAGCAAAATACCATTGATAAATAATTAAACTTTATAATTCACCCTTTTTAAAAGGTAAATACTCATAATAAAATAAATGAAGAAAACACTATGTAGTAATTGTGCATCATGTGAAAGTTTAACTTGTGCATAAATTTGAAATCTAGAATTTAAAACTTGGTTTGATTTGAATTGGAAATAGGAAAGAAAGGGGAAATAAGAGAAAGAGAAGGGATATAAAACAAAAATATAAATAATATATATAAACAAGTATATTCAGAATTAATATCCCTAACTTCACAAAAATAAGTTGAAATGATGAGCCATAGAGATTTGAATTTAAGTTTGAATTCAAATTTAACTTGGAAATGAAGAAAAGAAATAGAAAATAAAATGGAAAAAGAGAAAAAGCTTACCTGGGCCGCCAGATGGTAATTTGGCCCACTCAGTCTCGCCCTCCGCGCAGCCCAGGCGGGAGAAGGACTTGCCTGCGGGCTCTACTGACGCGTTGGACCCACCGATCAGGCAAACGGGTCGTGCGCGCGCTCTCTGATCTTTCACTGGATTGCGGGGCCCGCTGGCAGCCGCTTATCGCGCGCACTCTTGGTTCTTCGCTGACTACGGGGACCCATTGGTCAGTTGGCTATCACGCACATCGGCCCAGGATTAGACGCCGCTCCGCTGGTCTCTGCGGGTGGGGCCATCGGGTCAGTGTCGCGATCGTCATCTTCCCCATGCGCATTCGTCTCCGCGGAGCTCGGGATACCGACGTGAATCGCGGGGGTTGTTGCGGCGCTCGGGCCCAATCCCCAGTGTCCCTCTCAGCTGAACTCACGCCCCCTTTTCGCTGCCGGTGGGGCCGCGTCGTTGGGCATCTCCTCTTCCTTCGCCGCTCTCCTCGGACGGACTCAATAGCCGACGCGCGGCGCGGGAGTCGTGGGCAACCACGGCAAGTGCCGAGACCGAATCCTGCATGGAACCTTCGAGCGCGGGGACCCCGACCTATAAAATGTCTACGCCAGACCCGTGGCTTTCCCCTATCCGCACGCCGCCGCCAGACATCACCGCGCGAGGAGAGAAATCGCGACCACCTCAATTGACCACTGACGCCGATAATCCGTGAAATTGAAGGCTCGGGGAGCTGCGTTGTGCGTCTGCGAAGCTGTCCGTGGTGGTTGCGGGCGGAATCGTCGACTGGGCGTTCCTTAATTGCTCACCGGAGCTCGGCATCCGCCGCTCACCGTGGGCGGAGCTCTCCACACTGTGACATCCGGTAAGGAGCCCTCAATCGAGATCGCCTTAGTTCGCTTTACGTGTAGCACTAGTTAGACTGGAGTATTTCGGCTTTAGATGCCTGGCAACTATTGCCGGCCATGGCGCCGCCGTTGAAGCTGAGCGCGCCGCCGTGGCTCGGTCTGGGAGAAGGAGTATCGACCGCGAGTCGTTGGATCGTGAGCGTGCGGCTCTGATTTGATTGTGTAGATACCGCTTCGGTTGTAGATCCGAGCCGTCGATCCTTCAATGTATGCATCAGATTAGATTTAGGTACTTTAAATCGTGACCGTGGGATGTTGATCGGGCGGTCACGTGGATGTGGGGTTGATTCACACGTGATCCATTCCTGGCCTCCGGATCTAATCTGGACGGCCGAGAATCAATCATACCTCTTCGCGGGTACTTTTATTAAAGAGTCCCCGAGGAAAGCAGTAATCAACCCGCCGTCCTATGCGGGGGATGACTGTGTCTTGCGGATTCAGCGCCGAGCCCCCTGCCCTTTTACAAATTTGAGGCCCAGTCCACTGCTGTTTTAAAATGAGTAAAGGAATTAGAAAATGATTTTTTAATACAAAAATAAATGCTAGAATTTATATAATTCATAGAAAATGCATATGAGCTCCAAATTAATCCATTCCACTTCCTATAATTTTGTAATATTATTGTTTATCAATTAGTGCCACTGGTTTTTACATAAAAGTCACATCAAAATTGTTATCATAACTAATCTTGTAATAAGCACATATAACCTTAGGAAAATCATAACTTGAATTCTACAACTCCAAAATTAATAATTCTTTTTCCTGTGATTTTATTTTAATATGTAGATTATTAATATGTATTTTGCATATATGGTTGGTGTAATGTTAATTTTGCCTATACCATGTATGTTTGTATTGCTACGACTAGCAGTGAGGACACGTGTCATCTGAAGATCATCCTGGTACCTGGAATCTCAAGGCCCAGGCAAGTTGTGCCCTTGATCACTTCTTTTTACCCAGCCATGTTCTGATTAATCATAATGATCTGCATAGGTTAATTTTGATGGGACCCAATAGGTTACCCTAGTTTGTCTATCTTTATACCTTGTTTACCACTGAACTTTCTGGGTAGTACTTGCTAGTGCTATATGTGGTTTTGGGTATGAAGATTACACTATTCATGATTATACTTTTGTTATCAGTTGTTATTTATGGTTCATGTTAAGATCATTATGTTAATTGGAACATGGAGCGACCACCCGGGAAAACAGTGCTACCACAAGGGTGGAATGGGACGCCCTTGGCTGATTAATTAGGAAAGCTAGTGGAAGACTACCTTACCCGAAAGGGGCAAGGGCAGTAGGGGAGAGGTCAGTGTAGGGAGGCCCTCGGGAGGATTTTGCTGCGATGGCGGTCCTGCAAGGGATTCCTGCACTGGATCTTCCTATAAACTGTAGCGGGTTTTCGGAAGCTAGTGGAACTTTGTAAAGGCCTCGTAGTGGATCCCTAGCCATTCACCTCGGAAGTGTCTAAGGGCCTTGCAAACCCTGGCGACATGGGATACACGACTTGTGGGTAAAGATGCGCAACCTCTGCAGAGTGTAAAACTGGTATACTAGCCGTGCTCACGGTTATGAGCAGCTCGGACCCTCACATGATTAAATTATGGAACTTAAACTCAATTTGTCATATGCATTGCATCGCAGGTGAAGTTGTTACTTTGGTTCTACTATTTAATTGGGCTGGTATTTACTTATACTTAGTAACTGCTAATAAAATTCTGACCAACTTTAAAAGCAATGCTCAGCTCTAACCATCTTCTTTGGTAAGCCTTACACTTCACGTGAGCTCCCACCTTTGGCGAGTTCATGCACATTATTCCCCACAACTTGTTGAGCGATGAACGTATGTGAGCTCACTCTTGCTGTCTCACATACACCACAGGTCAAGACCAGGTACTGCAGGATGATGCTCATGGAGGATGCTGCTATGAGTTCGTGAGAGGTCTAGGTCGTCGTCTCCCAGTTAACTTTTGGGTTGCTGGACCGTTGTCTCCTTATAATGTAATTATTTATTTTGTATAGAACTCCTGTTATATATAAAGATGTGACATTCGATCCTGTGCCACTATACATCATATGTATGAGACTTGGTCCCAGCATACCTGGTGTTTATGTTAACCCCGGGTTTTGGACCCCTAAAATCCGGGTGTTACAGAAGTGGTATCAGAGGGATGTTGACTGTAGGACGAAACCTAGATAGAACTGGACAACCATTCTTTACTTACCTTACTCTGATTCTTTTCTAAACTTATCTCAATCTTTTCTCATCTATTTCCGCTATACTCTGATTATTCTTACCTTTTCCTTCTAAAAGACAAATGTGGATTTCACACTTTGAAATCCTGTGCCTAAAGTGATTTTAGGAATAGGAGACCTAATCCTAGGAACAAAAACAAAACTATTTTTATAAGTGTCTATGTATTTGAATGTTTGTTCTTATGATACTTGCCTGATTTGGATCTTTGATTGAGTGTGATGAGTTGTGGAGTAATGTCCACAATTGCATCTGCATATACACATAAGTATAAAAATATATTTATAAAATAACTAGACAACTTAGATTATCCCCATTGGAACATATCTAGCTTAAGAGATTCATCTTATCCTAAAAGATCTCATTCTAACCAATTCATCTTATCCTAATAAGATTCTCTCTTATCTTAATAGATTTATTCTATCTTGAAAAGACTGTATCTCATCCTAATAGATCTAACTGATCTCAAGAGATTCTATCTTATCATAACATATCTAACTAATCTCAAAACATCCTAACATATCTTATTAATACATATTCTACCCTGTTGGATCTATCTAACTTTAACTAGTCTCATCTAGTCATATTCAGTCTAATCTAGATCCTACCTTACCTAATGTGATCCAACCTAAAGGGAGTTACTTAAACAAGTTAGTTAATACTAGTAACATAGATTAGACCCTACTAGCCTGGTATTAACTTAACCTAGTACATCAAACCAACTCAAAAAAAAAAATCTAACTCAACCAATAGAGTCATGAAGAATTGTATAATCCATCTATCTCCACCTAACATCAAACAAAATTTCAATCTACATCATGTAGTCTATCTCATCCATATCTATCTTAACCATATTCCCCAGCCCAATAATATACATTAACTCCTCATCAATGAGACAAGACCGAAGAATATGATCAACTTCATCAAGTAAGGATGAGCACCAACTCAAGTCTTCAAGGATCAAGTGAGGTCACCAAGATGAGTCAAGATCCACAATCTTGGATGGAGTCCTTCTTATCCTACTCCTTCTTACCCAAACCTATATATGCCCTAAAGACATCTTCTATCCTACATAATTAAAGTGGACATACATATATATACCCATGCTCTCCTAATCACTTACTAATGAAAAAAAAAAGAGACTCTTGATTTTGAACTAATTAGAAACTGAAAGCTAAATTGCAAACCACTCTTCCTATATCCTCTTTCTTACTAATCTCGAGGACGAGATTATTTTTAAGGGGGGTAGGATTTGTAACACCCAAAATTCTGAATTTGGGATTGATAGAAGAAATCTGAGCAAAATACCATTGATAAATAATTAAACTTTATAATTCACCCTTTTTAAAAGGTAAATACTCATAATAAAATAAATGAAGAAAACACTATGTAGTAATTGTGCATCATGTGAAAGTTTAACTTGTGCATAAATTTGAAATCTAGAATTTAAAACTTGGTTTGATTTGAATTGGAAATAGGAAAGAAAGGGGAAATAAGAGAAAGAGAAGGGATATAAAACAAAAATATAAATAATATATATAAACAAGTATATTCAGAATTAATATCCCTAACTTCACAAAAATAAGTTGAAATGATGAGCCATAGAGATTTGAATTTAAGTTTGAATTCAAATTTAACTTGGAAATGAAGAAAAGAAATAGAAAATAAAATGGAAAAAGAGAAAAAGCTTACCTGGGCCGCCAGATGGTAATTTGGCCCACTCAGTCTCGCCCTCCGCGCAGCCCAGGCGGGAGAAGGACTTGCCTGCGGGCTCTACTGACGCGTTGGACCCACCGATCAGGCAAACGGGTCGTGCGCGCGCTCTCTGATCTTTCACTGGATTGCGGGGCCCGCTGGCAGCCGCTTATCGCGCGCACTCTTGGTTCTTCGCTGACTACGGGGACCCATTGGTCAGTTGGCTATCACGCACATTGGCCCAGGATTAGACGCCGCTCCGCTGGTCTCTGCGGGTGGGGCCATCGGGTCAGTGTCGCGATCGTCATCTTCCCCATGCGCATTCGTCTCCGCGGAGCTCGGGATACCGACGTGAATCGCGGGGGTTGTTGCGGCGCTCGGGCCCAATCCCCAGTGTCCCTCTCAGCTGAACTCACGCCCCCTTTTCGCTGCCGGTGGGGTCGCGTCGTTGGGCATCTCCTCTTCCTTCGCCGCTCTCCTCGGACGGACTCAATAGCCGACGCGCGGCGCGGGAGTCGTGGGCAACCACGGCAAGTGCCGAGACCGAATCCTGCATGGAACCTTCGAGCGCGGGGACCCCGACCTATAAAATGTCTACGCCAGACCCGTGGCTTTCCCCTATCCGCACGCCGCCGCCAGACATCACCGCGCGAGGAGAGAAATCGCGACCACCTCAATTGACCACTGACGCCGATAATCCGTGAAATTGAAGGCTCGGGGAGCTGCGCTGTGCGTCTGCGAAGCTGTCCGTGGTGGTTGCGGGCGGAATCGTCGACTGGGCGTTCCTTAATTGCTCACCGGAGCTCGGCATCCGCCGCTCACCGTGGGCGGAGCTCTCCACACTGTGACATCCGGTAAGGAGCCCTCAATCGAGATCGCCTTAGTTCGCTTTACGTGTAGCACTAGTTAGACTGGAGTATTTCGGCTTTAGATGCCTGGCAACTATTGCCGGCCATGGCGCCGCCGTTGAAGCTGAGCGCGCCGCCGTGGCTCGGTCTGGGAGAAGGAGTATCGACCGCGAGTCGTTGGATCGTGAGCGTGCGGCTCTGATTTGATTGTGTAGATACCGCTTCGGTTGTAGATCCGAGCCGTCGATCCTTCAATGTATGCATCAGATTAGATTTAGGTACTTTAAATCGTGACCGTGGGATGTTGATCGGGCGGTCACGTGGATGTGGGGTTGATTCACACGTGATCCATTCCTGGCCTCCGGATCTAATCTGGACGGCCGAGAATCAATCATACCTCTTCGCGGGTACTTTTATTAAAGAGTCCCCGAGGAAAGCAGTAATCAACCCGCCGTCCTATGCGGGGGATGACTGTGTCTTGCGGATTCAGCGCCGAGCCCCCTGCCCTTTTACAAATTTGAGGCCCAGTCCACTGCTGTTTTAAAATGAGTAAAGGAATTAGAAAATGATTTTTTAATACAAAAATAAATGCTAGAATTTATATAATTCATAGAAAATGCATATGAGCTCCAAATTAATCCATTCCACTTCCTATAATTTTGTAATATTATTGTTTATCAATTAGTGCCACTGGTTTTTACATAAAAGTCACATCAAAATTGTTATCATAACTAATCTTGTAATAAGCACATATAACCTTAGGAAAATCATAACTTGAATTCTACAACTCCAAAATTAATAATTCTTTTTCCTGTGATTTTATTTTAATATGTAGATTATTAATATGTATTTTGCATATATGGTTGGTGTAATGTTAATTTTGCCTATACCATGTATGTTTGTATTGCTACGACTAGCAGTGAGGACACGTGTCATCTGAAGATCATCCTGGTACCTGGAATCTCAAGGCCCAGGCAAGTTGTGCCCTTGATCACTTCTTTTTACCCAGCCATGTTCTGATTAATCATAATGATCTGCATAGGTTAATTTTGATGGGACCCAATAGGTTACCCTAGTTTGTCTATCTTTATACCTTGTTTACCACTGAACTTTCTGGGTAGTACTTGCTAGTGCTATATGTGGTTTTGGGTATGAAGATTACACTATTCATGATTATACTTTTGTTATCAGTTGTTATTTATGGTTCATGTTAAGATCATTATGTTAATTGGAACATGGAGCGACCACCCGGGAAAACAGTGCTACCACAAGGGTGGAATGGGACGCCCTTGGCTGATTAATTAGGAAAGCTAGTGGAAGACTACCTTACCCGAAAGGGGCAAGGGCAGTAGGGGAGAGGTCAGTGTAGGGAGGCCCTCGGGAGGATTTTGCTGCGATGGCGGTCCTGCAAGGGATTCCTGCACTGGATCTTCCTATAAACTGTAGCGGGTTTTCGGAAGCTAGTGGAACTTTGTAAAGGCCTCGTAGTGGATCCCTAGCCATTCACCTCGGAAGTGTCTAAGGGCCTTGCAAACCCTGGCGACATGGGATACACGACTTGTGGGTAAAGATGCGCAACCTCTGCAGAGTGTAAAACTGGTATACTAGCCGTGCTCACGGTTATGAGCAGCTCGGACCCTCACATGATTAAATTATGGAACTTAAACTCAATTTGTCATATGCATTGCATCGCAGGTGAAGTTGTTACTTTGGTTCTACTATTTAATTGGGCTGGTATTTACTTATACTTAGTAACTGCTAATAAAATTCTGACCAACTTTAAAAGCAATGCTCAGCTCTAACCATCTTCTTTGGTAAGCCTTACACTTCACGTGAGCTCCCACCTTTGGCGAGTTCATGCACATTATTCCCCACAACTTGTTGAGCGATGAACGTATGTGAGCTCACTCTTGCTGTCTCACATACACCACAGGTCAAGACCAGGTACTGCAGGATGATGCTCATGGAGGATGCTGCTATGAGTTCGTGAGAGGTCTAGGTCGTCGTCTCCCAGTTAACTTTTGGGTTGCTGGACCGTTGTCTCCTTATAATGTAATTATTTATTTTGTATAGAACTCCTGTTATATATAAAGATGTGACATTCGATCCTGTGCCACTATACATCATATGTATGAGACTTGGTCCCAGCATACCTGGTGTTTATGTTAACCCCGGGTTTTGGACCCCTAAAATCCGGGTGTTACATAACCGCTGGGCGGTTGCGTGCACCACGCGCGGCGGTTTGGCTTCTTCTGCTCGGAGCCGGTCTGCATGACATGCGGGACCCAGCCCCCGCGCCGCAGGGGAGGGCTTTGGAGCATGTTGGAGAAGACTCAGCCCGTGACGGTTGGGGGTGCAAGCAGGGAGAGTCGCCTTTAAAAGGAGGGCGACCCCTTTCGTAAGGCGACCATGTCTTCTTGCTCCCTTATGCACCGCATCTTTCCACCTTCCAAGCCCCGGATGGGGGAAACCGCCGTCTTTTCGCCTCATCGTTGGAGGAACGCAACTCCGTGGGAGTTGGTACCTTTCAGCCATCGTTCGGCTTCAAGGATTTTTATCATGCAGCCCGGCTGCACCCCTCCGCCGGCGGTCACCCAAGACGGTGACCTCCAGCTCCTGGATGGGGAGAGGCAAACCGGGCTGTGATCCCGGTCCCGCCCTCAGTGTTGAGGGTGTTCGTCATCCTCGCTGGGGCGGGGAGCGAGGCGAGCCGGGGCTCCACCTCCTGCGCGGGTCGGCGGACCACCTCTTCTTCCAGCTTCTGGTGGTGGCAATCGCCCTTTAGCCCTACGGCGGAGACGTCCTCCAGCCATGCCGGGGAAGGCGAACTGTTGCTGCCCAGCTAGGATGCAACATTTCGTCCTCTTCCTCGCATTCGCGGCGAGGACGGCTGCGAGGATCTGCCGGGATGCTTGGGGGCGACCTGCGTTTTGCTGGTGATTCGCCCAGAGCTTGTCGCTCCACGGGCTTCCCCGGCGTGGAGGTTGTCCATACCCGTGGAGACGGAACCGGAGTTCCGTTTGTGACGGCACTTCGAATGCCGGTGTTTTTTGTTCATTGCGGCTGTCGAGGCCTGAACATGTATGTAACTTCGGCACGGAGCCGTGTTTTTTCCTCATTTTCGAGCGCTAAGACTCGTCTGCTGATTATCTGAACCACTTCACCAAGCATGAGTCGCCCCGTGTCAAGGTGACGAGTGAGGTATCCGTATCCCGGAGGCGTAGGAGTCCCTCGGCTCGGTCGGCCCTGCTGTCCGAGGCTCCTCTAGCTTAGTTAAAGAGACCCCTCGGCCGCTCTTCGACGAGCCAAGGCCAGGGGTAGCGATATCAGTATGAACAGAGGCGGAGTCGGCTCGAAAATGAAACCTGGTTGGCCGGAGCCTAGCCGGGTTATCCGTTGGCGGGATCGACGTCGGAGTTGATCAGCCGAGGCCTCAAGTCGGGCTGGCTCCCTTGGAAGATGGTTGGCCGAGGCCCCAGGGGTAACCGGCCGAGCCGCCTGCTCGGGCCGGATTCCCGGAGAAGTCCCTGGGAGCGATTGCCCGGGCGTGGTGATGACGTCGTCCTTCAGAGCGGAGAACCTCGGACCGCGTCGCCGTCCGAGGCTAGGTCGGGCCTCGCTGAAGGTGCCGTCGATGCCGAGGGTGTTGCTGCCCCCTTCCAGCGTCAAGACCCGAACCTGCAGGATCAGATTGTCTTGTAGCGTGTGCCTTGTGCGGCCGTCGAGGCCAGAACACACACCCTCGCTGCGTTGTAAAGCTGCGTCTCTTTTCCTCTTGTTTCGAGTATCTGGACTTTTTGTCGGTAACAGGGATGTTTGTGCGAGCGAGAGTTGCTTCTCACGGAAGGTGATGAGTGAGGTATCCGTATCCCGGAGGCGTGGGAGTCCCTCGGCTCGGTCGGCCTTGCCGCTTACGCGTACTTTCACCCGTCCATGAGGCCCTGTCACCGACTCGGTCGAGAAGGCTCGAAGGATCGCTTCGGCAGAAGGGCTTCCGAACGTAAAGACTTGTTCGATCCGCGGAGCCACTTTATCCGAATGCGAGTTACTTATCGCAGAAGGTGATGAGTGAGGTATCCGTATCCCGGAGGCGTAGGAGTCCCTCGGCTCGGTCAGCCTTGGCTGCTTACGTGTACTCCGTCGTTTCCAGGACCCACTTTTCGAAGTAGTCAAAAAGCACGAAAGATATTCTGATAAAAGAGATTTTTTTTCGAGGAAAATTTTGACGCAGAGGGGGTTTCCCCCCTTTTAGCCCCCGAGGGAGGGTCGGGCTTTGCCGAGGCGAGGCCGACCCTTCCTTGTTGACTAAACTTTGCGTGGGTGCGAGGTATATGAACAACTTGGAAACATCTTAAGGGTAGAAGCGACGTAGCTGTTGGATGTTCCAAGCGTTGCCGTAGACCTCGCCTTGACTGTTGGCCAGCTTGTACGTTCCGGGCTTCAGAACTTTGGCGATGATGAATGGCCCCTCCCAGGGGGGCGTGAGCTTGTGCCTCCCTCGGGCGTCTTGCCGTAGCCGAAGCACCAGGTCGCCCACCTGGAGGTCTCGGGGTCGAACCCCTCGGGCGTGGTAGCGTCGCAGGGACTGCTGATACCGCGCCGAGTGTAGTAAGGCCCTGTCCTGAGCCTCTTCCAGCTGGTCCAGCGAGTCTTCTCGGCTAGCTTGGTTGCTTTGATCGTCGTAGGCCCTCGTCCTCGGGGAGCCGTATTCCAGGTCAGTGGGCAAGACGGCCTCGGCCCCGTAGACCAGGAAGAACGGCGTGAAACCCGTGGCTCGGCTCGGCGTTGTCCTCAGGCTCCAGACCACCGAGGGGAGTTCCTTCATCCATCGCTTGCCGAACTTGTTGAGGTTGTTGTAAATCCGAGGCTTGAGCCCTTGTAGAATCATGTCGTTGGCACGCTCTACTTGCCCATTCGACATGGGATGAGCTACGGCAGCCCAGTCCACCCGGATGTGGTGATCCTCGCAAAAATCCAAGAATTTTCTGCCGGTGAACTGGGTGCCGTTGTCGGTGATGATGGAGTTTGGGACCCCGAAGCGATGGATGATGTTGGTGAAGAACGCCACCGCCTGCTCGGACCTGATGCTGTTCAGGGGTCGAACCTCGATCCACTTGGAGAATTTGTTGACGGCGACCAGCAGGTGCGTGTAGCCCCCGGGCGCCTTCTGCAGAGGGCCGACGAGGTCCAGACCCCACACAGCGAAGGGCCAGGTGATGGGTATTGTCTGCAAAGCCTGAGCGGGCAGGTGGGTCTGCTTCGCATAGAATTGACACCCTTCGCAGGTGCGGACAATTCTAGTGGCGTCAGCCACCGCCGTCGGCCAGTAGAAGCCTTGCCGGAAAGCGTTCCCGACGAGGGCTCGAGGCGCTGCATGATGGCCGCAAGCCCCCGAGTGTATCTCTTGCAGGAGTTCCTGACCTTCGGTGATGGAGATGCATCGCTGGAGGATGCCCGAGGGGCTGCGGTGGTAGAGCTCCTTCTCATCGCCCAGCAAGACGAACGACTTGGCGCGTCGCGCTACCCGCCGAGCCTCGGCTTGGTCGAGGGGTAGCTCTCCTTGGCAGAGATATTGCAGGTACGGGGTCTGCCAATCTCGATCAGGCGTGACCCCGCTCCGCTCCTCCTCGATGCGCAGCGCCTCGCCCTCAGGGGCCGAGGGTACCTCGGGCTGAACCGAGGACGCCTCGGGCTGGGCCGAGGGTACCTCGGACTCGGGCGTGTCGTTGATCTTGACGGAGGGTTGGTGCAGATCCTGGGAGAAGACGTCCGGGGGAACCGTCGTTCGCCCTGAGGCTATTTTTGCCAGCTCGTCCGCAGTCTCGTTGTAGCGCCGGGCGATGTGGTTAAGCTCGAGCCCGTAGAACTTGTCTTCCAGGCGCCGAACCTCATCGCAGTAGGCCTCCATCTTCGGGTCGCGGCAGTGGGAGTTCTTCATGACTTGGTCGATGACGAGCTGCGAGTCGCCGCGAGCGTCGAGGCGTCGGACCCCTAGCTCGATGGCGATTCGCAATCCGTTGATCAGAGCTTCGTACTCAGCCACATTGTTGGACGCCGGGAAATGGAGGCGCAGCACGTAGCGTAGGTGTTTCTCGAGGGGTGAGATGAAGAGTAGGCCCGCGCCGGCTCCCGTCTTCATCAGCGACCCGTCGAAAAACATGGTCCAGAGCTCCGGTTGGATCGGAGCCGTCGGCAGCTGGGTGTCGACCCATTCGGCTACGAAGTCCGCCAATACCTGGGACTTGATGGCCTTCCGAGGGGCGAATGAGATTGTCTCGCCCATGATTTCCACCGCCCACTTTGCGATCCTGCCCGAGGCCTCTCGGCACTGGATGATCTCCCCCAGGGGGAAGGATGACACCACAGTTACCTGATGAGACTCGAAGTGATGTCGCAACTTTCGCCTCGTCAGGATCACTGCGTATAGTAGCTTCTGAACTTGTGGGTAGTGGATCTTGGTTTCGGACAGCACCTCGCTGATGAAGTAAACTGGCCTCTGAACGGGCAATGCATGCCCCTCTTCTTGACTTTCGACCACAATCGCGGCGCTAACCACCTGAGTGGTCGCGGCGATGTAGACCAAGAGGGCTTCTCCATCAGCTGGGGGTACCAAGATAGGCGCCTTGGTGAGGAGCGCCTTCAGGTTCCCGAGAGCTTCCTCGGCCTCAGGGGTCCAAGTGAAGCACTCGGCCTTCCTTAAGAGGCGGTACAGAGGCAGGCCTCTTTCGCCGAGGCGTGAGATGAAACGGCTCAAGGCCGCGAGACATCCCATGACCCTCTGTACACCTTTTAAGTCCTTGATGGGCCCCATGCTGGTGATGGCTGCGATCTTCTCCGGGTTGGCTTCGATGCCCCGCTCGGAGACGATGAACCCCAGGAGCATGCCTCGGGGCACCCCGAGGACACACTTCTCGGGATTGAGCTTGACGTCCTTTGCCTTGAGACACCGGAATGTCATTTCAAGGTCGGAGAGGAGGTCGGAGGCTTTCCTTGTCTTGACTACGATGTCATCGACGTAGGCCTCGACCATACGACCAATGTGTTCGCCGAACACATGGTTCATGCACCGCTGGTACGTCGCACCCGCGTTCCTCAAACCGAATGGCATGGTGACATAGCAGTACATGCCGAAGGGCGTGATGAAAGAAGTCGCGAGCTGGTCGGACTCTTTCATCTTGATTTGATGATACCCTGAGTAGGCATCGAGGAAAGACAGGGTTTCGCACCCAGCAGTGGAATCCACGATTTGATCGATGCGAGGTAGAGGGTAGGGAACCTTCGGACATGCTTTGTTGAGACCAGTGTAGTCTACACACATCCGCCATTTCCCCCCTTTCTTTCTCACAAGCACAGGGTTGGCAAGCCATTCGGGATGGAATACCTCTTTGATGAACCCTGCTGCATTAGCTTGTGGATCTCCTCGCCTATCACTCTGCGCTTCTCCTCGTCGAATCGGCGCAGAGGCTGCCTGACCAGTCGGGCTCCGGCCCGAATATCCAGCGAGTGCTCGGCGACATCCCTCGGTATGCCGGGCATGTCCGAGGGACTCCACGCAAAGACGTCGGCGTTTGCGCGGAGAAAGTCGACGAGCACTGCTTCCTATTTGGGGTCGAGCCCAGAACCGATCCGGATCTGCTTGGAGGTGTCGCCACTGGGGTCGAGAGGGACGGCCTTAACCGTCTCCGCTGGCTCAAAGTTGTCGGCGTGTCGCTTCACGTCTGGCACCTCTCTGGAGAGGTTCTCCAGGTCGGCGATGAGGACCTCGGACTCGGCGAGGGCCTCGGCGTACTCCACGCACTCCACGTCGCATTCGAACGCGTGTTTGTACGTGGGGCCGATGGTGATGACCCCGTTGGGGCCTGGCATCTTGAGCTTCAGGTAGGTGTAGTTGGGGACGGCCATGAACTTCGTGTAGCATGGCCTCCCCAATACCGCGTGGTAGGTTCCTCGGAACCCGACCACCTCGAACATCAAAATCTCCCTTCGGAAGTTGGAGGGCGTTCCGAAGCAGACAGGAAGGTCGAGCCGTCCGAGGGGCTGGACGCGCTTCCTAGGAATGATCCCGTGGAAGGGCGCAGCGCCTGCTCGGACGGAGGACAGATCGACGCGCAGGAGCCTAAGGGTCTCGGCGTAGATGATGTTGAGGCAGCTGCCCCCATCCATCAGGACCTTGGTGAGCCTGACGTCGCCGATGATGGGGTCGACGACGAGCGGGTACTTCCCCGGGCTCGGCACGTGGCCGAGGTGGTCAGCTTGGTCGAAGGTGATGGGCTTGTCGGACCAGTCTAGGTAGACTGGCACCGCCACCTTCACCGAGCAGACCTCCCGACGCTCTTGCTTGCGATGCCGAGCTGAGGCATTCGCCGCATGCCCTCCGTAGATCATGAAGCAGTCGCGGACCTCGGGGAACTCTCCTGCTCGGTGATCTTCCTTTTTGTCGTCGTCGCGGGCCCTGCCACCCTCTGCGGGTGGCCCGGCCTTGTGGAAGTGGCGCCGAAGCATGACGCACTCCTCGAGGGTGTGCTTGACGGGCCCCTGATGGTAGGGGCATGGCTCCTTGAGCATCTTGTCGAAGAGGTTAGCACCTCCGGGGGGCTTCCGAGGGTTCTTGTACTCGGCGGCGGTGACAAGGTCCGCGTCGGCGGCGTCGCGTTTCGCTTGCGACTTCTTCTTGCCTTTCTTCTTGGCGCCACGCGGAGTAGATGCCTCGGGAGCCTCTTCCGAGGGGCGGCCCTGGGGCTGCTTGTCCTTTCGGAAGATGGCCTCGACCGCCTCCTGGCCAGAGGCGAACTTGGTGGCGATGTCCATCAGCTCGCTCGCCCTGGTGGGGGTCTTGCGACCCAACTTGCTCACCAGGTCGCGGCAGGTGGTGCCGGCAAGGAACGCGCCGATGACATCTGAGTCGGTGATGTTGGGCAACTCGGTGCGCTGCTTCGAGAATCGCCGAATGTAGTCCCGAAGAGACTCTCCCGGCTGTTGCCGGCAGCTTCGGAGGTCCCAGGAATTCCCGGGGCGCACGTACGTGCCCTGGAAATTACCGGCGAAGGCTTGGACCAAATCATCCCAGTTGGAGATCTGCCCCGGAGGCAGGTGCTCCAACCAGGCGCGAGCAGTGTCGGAGAGGAACAGGGGGAGGTTGCGGATGATGAGGTTGTCATCGTCCGTTCCACCCAGTTGGCAGGCCAAGCGGTAGTCTGCGAGCCACAATTCCGGCCTCGTTTCCCCTGAGTACTTTGTGATGGTAGTCGGGGGTCGGAACCGGGCCGGAAACGGCGTCCGTCGGATGGCCCGGCTGAAGGCCTGCGGACCGGGTGGTTCGGGCGAGGGACTCCGATCCTCCCCGCTGTCGTAGCGTCCCTCACGCCTGGGGTGGTAGCCTCGGCGCACCCTTTCATCGAGGCGGGCCCGACGGTCGCGACGATGGTGCTCGTTGCCGATGTGGCCCGGGGCCGCAGGCGCGGTGTTGCGCGTGCGCCCGGTGTAGACCGAGGCTTCCCGCATGAATCGGGAAGTCGCGGCATGAGGTTCCGAGGGGTACCCCTGCCTTTGGGAGGCAGAGCTCTCGGCCCGCCGGGCCGCAGCGCCTTCCAGGAGATTCTTGAGCTCTCCCTGGATTCGCCGACCCTCGGTGGTTGATGGTTCTGGCATCGCGCGGAGGAGCATCGCTGCGGCTGCCAGGTTCTAACCGACCCCGCTGGATGCGGGTGGCGGCCTGTCCCTGACATCGTTGGCGACGCGGTGCTGGAAACCCTGGGGCAGGTGACGTATTTCCCCGGCTGGGGGTTGGCCCGCCCATACCTGCCCGACGTCCCGGCGGATTGACTCGAGCGCTCCTGCTCCCTCGTCGAGCCTGGACTGCGCCCCGCGGACTTGCTCGAGTTGTGGGTCGTGACCCCCCGCCGGAACGGGGACCACAGCTAGCTCCCGCGGGATGTCGGCGCGAGGCACCGGCCTAGGGAGATCACCGTCCTCCGGCATGTCGAGATGGTTGCCTTCGGAGGGATCCCCTAGCTCGACGTGGAAACATTCGCGGCTTGGGCCGCAGTCCTTGTCGTCAAGGCTGCGGCTGCCGTCGGAACAGTCAGCGAGGCAGTAGTCACATGCGGTCATAAAGTCCCGCATGGCACTGGGGTTGCCAAATCCAGAGAAATCCCAACAGACGCTGGGATCGTCATCTTCCTCGGACCCAGAGGGCCCGTAGGTCGAGACGTCCGTCAATCGGTCCCAAGGCGACCGCATACGAAACCCCAGAGGGGTTGCACTCGCCTCAACGTGAGCGCCCGCCAAAGCGAGTTCGCTAGGCGGGTTGAGGCCGAGTCGAAATGACGTAGGATGGGAATCAGTCGGTACCTTTTGGTCGACGAGGAGCGACATAGTCACGTCGGGGACTGATTGCGCCGTCGTCTTGGGTACGAGGGCGACGTCCTGCAGGCCCTCCGCGAGCATGCTGGCGTCGTCCACTTGCTCGGGATTGGCGTGTCGCGGGGGGACGGCGCTCGCCTTCGTCTCAAACGCGAGGTCGACGCCCGATGCGCCCTCCGTTGGGGCGCTGGGGACGTCGATTCGCTCGACAGCCGACGGAGCGCGGCCTCCCGCTCGGCCTTGGTTGCCCCGCCTCCTCCTCCGATGGCGGGGGAGAGGACGGGGTGAGCTCGAATGTTGTTCTTCCACCACACGGGGAAGACGTCGTCGATTCCGCCGCCGGCGGGCGGGCTGTCGGCCGCCATTGTCGTCGTCGCGCGGCGGTGGAAGGAGTATCATGTCGTAGCTGCCGTCGAGAGACATGAACTCGAGACTCCCGAAACGGAGCATCGTCCTGGGTTGGAGAGGTCGTTGGAGACTGCCCATCTGGAGCTTGACGGGAAACTGCTCGTCAACACGCAGCAGACCCCTACCTGGCGCGCCAACTGTCGGCGTTTCGAGACTGGGGGATCCCTAAGCCGACGAGTGAGTGTGCCGCGTGCCCCAGCCCAGATGGGTCGAGCGCGTGGGCGAGCGCGAAGGGGGGAAGCGAGGTGGCCGGAGACGGGCGTGAGAGAGGTGGAAATCCCGCGGCCTTCGTATTCGTCCCGCGCCCAGGTCGGGTGCGCTTGCAGTAGGGGGTTACAAGCGTCCACACGGGTGAGGGAAGCGAGCGGCCCCAAGAGAGCGCCTGCCCCGTCCTCGTCCCCGCGCGGCCAACCTTCTCTAAGAAGGCCCTGGTCCTTCCTTTTATAGGCATAAGGAGAGGATCCAGGTGTACAATGGGGGTGTAGCAGAGTGCTACGTGTCTAGCGGGGGAGAGCTAGCGCCCTAAGTACATGCCAATGTGGCAGCCGGAGAGATCTTGGCACCCAGCTGGTGTGGTGTCGTGGCTATCGGAGGAGCAACGGAGCCTGGTGGAGGGACAGCTGTCGGAGCGGTTGGGTCCTTGCTGACGTCCCCCTGCTTCTGTAAGGGAGCTGAGAGCCGCCGTCGTCACGGGGCCAGCGGGGCGCCATCATTGCCTATCTGGCGGAGCTAGCCAGATGGGACACCGGTCTTGTTCTCTGCGGCCCGAGTCGGCTCGGGGTAGGGTGATGATGGCGCTTCCTGTTGACGTGGCGGGCTTGTGCCCTAGGTCGGGCGACGTGGAGGCTCCTCCGAAGCTGAGGTCGAGTCTGTCTTTCATGGCCGAGGTCGAGCCCGAGCTCCTGGGTCGGGCGAGGCGGAGGTCGTTCGGCAGAGGCCAGGGCGGAGTCCGACCCCTGGGGTCGGGCGAAGCGGAGTTCGTCGTCTTCCGGGGCCTAGCCCGAGTCCGAGCCCTGGGTCGGGCGGAGCGGAGTTCGCCGTCTTCCGGGGCCTAGCCCGAGTCCGAGCCCTGGGTCGGGCGGAGCGGAGTTCGCCGTCTTCCGGGGCCTTAGCCCGAGTCCGAGCCCTAGGTCGGGCGGAGCGGAGTTCGCCGTCTTCCGGGGCCTTAGCCCGAGTCCGAGCCCTGGGTCGGGCGGAGCGGAGTTCGCCGTCTTCCGGGGCCTTAGCCCGAGTCCGAGCCCTAGGTCGGGCGGAGCGGAGTTCGCCGTCTTCCGGGGCCTTAGCCCGAGTCCGAGCCCTGGGTCGGGCGGAGCTTCCTATGGTGCCTTTGGCAAGGCCTGACTGCCTGTCAGTCTCACTCTGTCAAGTGGCACTGCAGTCGGAGTGGCGCAGGCGGCGCTGTCCTTCTGTCAGACCCCTCAGTGGAGCGGCGAAGTGACGGCGGTCACTTCGGCTCTGCCGGGGGGCGCGCGTCAGGATAAAGGTGTCAGGCTACCTTTGCGTTAAATGCTCCTGCAACTCGGTCGGTCGGCGCGGCGATTTAGTCAGGGTTGCTTCTTAGCGAAGGCAAGGCCTCGGGCGAGCCGGAGATGTGTCCGCCGTTAAAAAGGGGGGCCTCGGGCGAGACGGAAACCCCTCGAGGTCGGCTGCCCTTGCCCGAGGCTAGGCTCGGGCGAGGCGTGATCGAGTCGCTCATATGGACTGATCCCTGACTTAATCGCACCCATCAGGCCTCTGCAGCTTTATGCTGATGGGGGTTACCAGCTGAGAATTAGGCGTCTTGAGGGTACCCCTAATTATGGTCTCCGACAAATACCATTTGGTGTTGTTTCAAGTTAAATTCTCATTTAGTAAAGCAACACCTTGCAAGAAAGAACTTGTGTAATTGCTCTTCTTATCTAAGCCCACTTGCTTTATTCTCATAGACCTTTTAGTTGTATTGTTTTATCAATTCCGCATTATTTGAAAGCAATACTCTTTACAAGCAAGGACTTAATTTTTATACTCCGATAATTGTATATCTTGTTCTAACCACTAATCAAGGGATCTAGGTGGGGTGTAAAGTTATAATTTTTCAGGTTTCGCCTATCCACCCCCTCTAGGCGACTTTCACTAAGCATGTGTTTGGTTTCGGAACGACGTGGGTCGGGTCGAAGCCGACCCATTTTTCTAGGTTGGGTCGGACCCATTCCTTGTTTAGTTTTAGTGATAGGTTGAACCTAGTTTCTTGTTTGATTACAGGATTAAAGTGGGTTAGAGCCGCACCATCTCTTGTTTGTTTTGTGATGAAGGATGAACTGAATATGATCACCTTCCTGGTCATATTACCACACTCAGGATGATATCTTCAATTCAATAAGATGACAACCATTATTGACTAAGTCGTAAATTCTTAGTGACGAGGTCTCACTGTTACATTTTAGTCATAATTAAAAGAACATCCCAACAACATCAAAATGCATTTCGGTGAATTTGTAACATTTGCTATCACTAGCAGGCTTGTCTAGGCGGTGACGAACACTGACCTTTACCTTTTCGACGATAGCACTAGCAAGGCTCACGGGTTGTGCCTACTAGAGAACACGTCGGCATCGGAGGGTATGGCAGAGGGGGACTGACGACGGGAGGCAGACGGGGGATTAACATCGGAGGGTAGGCCAGCAGGGGTCCCTCGTCCCAGCAGGCCGGCAGTGGCGGCGTACTTCTATGCTGATCTCGAGTGGATAAGACATAGATGACGAGAGAGTGGAGAGAAAGTGGGTCGAAATGGTTCGCTTGTTTTTGAGGAATCACTAGAACTTACATTTTCAATAAGTATTTCGACCCAGAACCAAACTAATCCGTGAGCCTTTTGGGTTAAACCCGTTACAACCCGCGTCAAACCCGCTAACCAAACACACTCTAAGTATTAAGCTCCAAAACACATCACCCCACTTTTTCATAAATTAGTTTCTAAAAATTTGGAATAAAAACTGATTTTTAAAAAATGCTGTGCTTCTAAACCAGGCCCTAAATCTCATAATTCAACGTAAGACAACATGTAGCATATTGTTCTTTTCAACGGACCGAACCAATATAAATCACTGTTTTTGGAATTATCGTCCAGTTTAGGGTAAAGTTCGATTGCCGGACAGCGACAAAAATCAAGGTTTCCGCCTTCCATTCGGGAAGGCGGATTTTCGCTTCCCAACGCGGCAACGCTGCCCGCCCGCCACTCAACAGATAACGTCTTCGGCGAGTCCAGTTCACCGTCCCTCCCTGTCCTTGCCGTCCTTGCCATGGCCATCCCCACCGCCCCCGCCCTCCTCTCCCCCTCCGTTCTCCCTAACTCATTCCCCCGCCGGACACCCTGGCGACCCCTCGTCCGGCGGCAACCGCGTCACCTCCGCGCGGGCCGCCCGCGCCTGCAGGCGCCGGCGCCGGCTCCTCCCTCGGTGGCGGAGGTCGCGGCGGAGCGGGACGACACGCCTCCGCTCAGGCTGCTCGAGCCGCCGCAGGAGGACGACCCCTTCCCGCCCGAGGTCCTCACCCTCACGCTTTCCTCGCTCGCTTACAGACGCCGGTCTCACCGCCGAATTTAGAATCACTCGATTGACGGTTATCGCCTACGTACGTCATCGCATTGTGTGTAGATGGAGCCCGCGGACCCTGATTTCTACCGGATAGGATATGCGCGGATGATGCGCGCCTATGGGATCGAGTTCCTCGAAGGCCCCGACGGGATGGGCGTCTACGCTTCCCGGGACGTGGAGCCACTTCGCAGAGCTAGAGTGAGACACTTCATTCAACAATTCTCCTCTTGTCCAAGTCCAACCACTAGCTACCGATCAATTTGAGGTTTAAATCTCTGTCTCATTGCAGCTGGACGTCCATCACCACACCAGTTAGTGTTTGGATGCAGCACCTGTGAATCTGTGATTGGGTGGGAAACTCACATGAGAATAACTGGTCAAGGACGTTGTTCGTGTGTAGTAACTGTTAGATTATATTTACACTATATTTAGTACGTAGTATACATTACCACTGGAAGTCAATTGCTTATGTTAATTGCCTAATTGTTATTTGCTACATACTTGCTGTCACCAAAAAATATGGCATATATAGTTATAACACATGTTTGCTCGCAGTCGCATTAAGCTCACGAAATGCCAGACCCATGTGTTGAATTCTTCATCTTGATGCATGCTATAGACCTGTAGTACGATGGTCTTGTTCAAAAGAATTATATGATATTCTTGGCATGCTGAAACTGTTTGTATAACATATTTGGTTCTTTTAGTTCGCAATGATGAGCAATGTTATTGAAAGATGCGCTGATTTTGCTTTCTTTTCCAGGTGATTATGGAGATTCCATTGGAGCTGATGCTGACTATAACTCAAAAGAAACCTTGGATGTTTTTCCCTGACATTATTCCACTAGGCCATCCTATATTTGATGTTATCGAGTCAACAGATCCAGAGGTAGGTGGATCAAATCTTTTGTTGCAAAGAGAAAACTGATCTCTTAAAATTCCGTCACTAGTTTCTATTGAATGTTTAGCGAATTAGTTAATAGCTTTGTCACACTAATCATTTTGTTAACCAGTTGTTGGTTTTCCTATATTTATTTTAGGATTCATTACATACCAGCCATCTAATTGACTGGTGTTGAAGTTGTATGGGTGCAATTTAGCATTCAATATTCATATAGTATATTTGAGTTTCCATACAGCTAGGATCTGTGTAATTGAGACTGCAGAGCAATTTATGTGCACATTCCATCCATATGGTTGAAGCTATTGACCCATAAGCTCACAGTTGCATTAGAGAGGAGTGATACCACTTTCAAAAACTCAATCATCTGTCTTTTCTTCAACAAATATTAAAGCGCCAATAAATGATCTGTGCTGAAAGCTGATGTAATTTGTATTACTCTTGCAGACAGATTGGGATCTAAGATTAGCATGTCTTCTTCTATATGCATTTGATATAGAAGACAACTTTTGGCAGTTATATTCTGATTTTTTGCCAAGTGCTGATGAATGCACTAGTTTGCTGCTAGCACCAAAGGTATCAAAAAGCTAACCGAAAGTATATACCTCTGCTGTGTCCTTTTCTTAGGAAGCTCCTTATACTTGATTCTGCTGTTTGAATGAATTCGTATGCCTGGCTTTCTAGGAAGATCTAATGGAACTAGAAGATGAAGATCTTGCTTCACAAATGTTAAAACACCAGGAACGAGCAATTGACTTTTGGCAAAAGCATTGGGTATACTTCTTCACTATGTTACTAGCTTACCTTCCTTGAACTCCTCTAACACTAGCTTGATGGGTAATATCCAGGACAAACCAATTCCTCTAAAGCTGAAACGCCTTGCACGTGACCATGAGAGATTTCTCTGGGCACTGAGTATAGTACAGTCTCGTTCTGTCAACTTGAAGTTGAGAATGGGAGCCTTCATCCAAGATGCAAATGTGCTAGTTCCTTATGCTGGTACTTCTTTTCTTTTTTTGGTTTTCGTGATTGCTGCTCCCCCTCCCCCTCTCCGTTGTGTTATGCATAGGCACCTAAGTGAAGAACAGGATGCTAGCGTTATGTGCCTGTAATAATAGTCACATAAATATGGTTAGCTATGCATTTCAACCGGACTTCTACTCTACTCTGTTTTGTAGTTTTATATGCCGATCTGCTTGTTCATTTACTGTTACTGTTATAGTTGCTAGATCGGTGAGGGATTGGAGAGGGATATCGATTGGCAGGAACGTCGGCTGGGGGCCTCTGCCCACGGCCGAGAAAGAGGAGGGTTTCTCCCTTCTAATCCTTGCCTCCTTTATTTGTCATCCATTGATTACATAAATAGACCGGTTGGTCACCTCTGTCTAGCTATAGATCCTTATCTCCTTAAAACTCTCCTAAAAACTCTCAACAAACTAACTGATAACCTTCCTAGATAATCTCAATTAATCGCCTAAATAATCTCAACTAATCTTCTAATCTTATCTCTAACTATCATTATCTAATCCCCCTTGGAGGGCTCATGGCTGCTGCTGCCGTAGCCTCTCCGTGGGCCTCCTTAGGCCCTGACACTACACCCCTTCTGGACAAGCAGCTCGTCCTCGAGCTGCAACATGACGGGTGTTCAAAGACCGAGTCTACTTGACCTAAAACCAGACACCTAGAAGACAAGCCTTTTACATCTTGGCTTATCTTATTATTCCGAATCTGAATTATTTTTTGATCTCATAAGATAAGACGGACACCCTCCGCGCATTGGACTTGCACGTGTGCATCCATCTGGATCCCATGGACACCATCTGGACGAAAGGGGAGCACATGGACGGGCACCTGGAATAGGTTGCAACAATACCTAGTGGAGGCGCCCTCGTGGCGGCCGGTAGCGGAATGTGGTGGCGCTAAACTATGCGCCCTTGCCGATGACGAGGGGAGTGCCTTCCCAACCGTCGCTCTCGTAGAGTTGAAGTTCGTCGCCCGCGGAAGGCGTACCATGCTCACACTTGGAGATAGTAGCCTGGTGCTGCTACTGATGGCAGGCCGACAGGGCGAGATCGCGCCCTCGTGTGCCGAGGCCAACCGTCACCAAGGCTGCCTCGAGAATCTTCCTGCGCATCTCTCGCACTCTCTGTCGTGCAAGGAAGCCACGAGCAGCAGCCTGTATGCCCACAGTCGCCGACGTCTGGAGCCGTGCAGACAACGCCAGCTGCTGATGCTCATGTTGCACTGCTGCCTTTATTTGCAGCAGCTCCTGCTCAACCATCCGGAGCGTGGCTTGCATCTTTGCGAGATCAGCCCTTATGTTGGTCCACAAGTTCCCCATCGATGGAGCCGGTGATTGTTGAGCCATGGCTGCCCCTAGTGGCGTCGCCCATGGGGACGGAGACACCGTCAACGAAGATGATGTGATGAAATTTGGCGTTGTCCCTGGAGATGGGCACGCCGGCGTCCAGGATGTGGTGACAAAATTGGTAGGCGATGCTGCCCATGGAGATGGGGACGCCGGTTGCCAGGATGGCGTGACGACGGTGGCATGTGGCGCAGCCCATGGAGATGGGGACGCCGGTTGCCAAGACGGCGTGACGAAGGTGACATGCGGCGCAGTCTATGGAGATGGGGACGCCGGTTGCCAGGACGATGCCACGGAATTGGTAGCAGAAGCCATGGGATCGGATTGAAACCCAAGCTAGCCAATACACAGATACAACATTCTACCATTTGGCTTAGTTTGAGTCTTTGAGATGTGAAGGACAGGCTTGGTGCAGTGGTGAGAGCTGTCTCACTGAGTCACTAGGTTGCGGGTTCAAAACAGCATCTCCGCATTTGTAGGGGGAAGGCTTGCTTTAGTTTATCCCTTTCCTAGACCCCACTTACCCCACTTATATGGGAGCCTCTAGCATTGGTTCTGCTCGACTTCATTTGAGATGCAAGATTAAACTAATCCTAGATAATCTATATAACAGGAACAAGTGCATCGTCGAACTGTTGAGATAAAAACCATAAATACATCTTCTGTCATATTTAACACAAGATATTTCTCCCATTCATGCGTTATAGCTATCTGCCTTCAAATTATTGTTCAGACTGCTAGTGTGGTCCCCAATTATCTGATTAGGAGTGCTTTATCTAAGTCATGATTTGTCTTTTATCCCCAGATATGTTGAACCACTCACCCAATGCTAATTGCTTCCTGCATTGGCGTTTTAAAGATCGTATGCTTGAAGTTATGATTAAGGCTGGACAAGCTATCAAGAAAGGAGACGAGGTATTGTCTAGGATGTATGCTCATCTTAATTTTTCCCTGAGCAACGGATTAATTGGTTTGTGTTGCTAGTGAAGTTAAATGCTCTGTTTAATTACATGGATTTATCACCATAATAAATGCTGCACGCCTTGGTTGCAGTCCTCACTTTTGTTAACATCAGGCTTAAATACCTGTTAAAAAATAATGGATAGTAAAAAAACTCTGAAAAGCGCATTCATTAAAATTATGCGTAAATGCTAGTAGATCCTTTAGCAAACTTTGTTTCTATTATTGTGCACAATTGTATTTAGACCATTCTATTTCTCCAGTCCCATCCATGTTGGAAAGTTCTCTATCCCATGTACCAATAGAAATACCGCTGCACAACCTTCTACCAGTCTCAGCTAAAATTGCTATCCTCACAAAGTCTATTCTTCCAAATTTTTAAGCCAATTTTTTTAATGTCACTATTTGGCCCATGCACTCATGTACAGATGACGATAGATTATATGAGTGGCGTGAACAGCAAATTTATGGAAAGATATGGTTTCTCATCACCAACGGTATGACCACACACTTGTATCTTGTTGATGCTTACTTTATTAATAATGGTGTACAAAAAGTTTTTTTTACTCTTGTCATTTCTTTGATATCGGAAAACTGACAGTTAGAATTGTATCTGTGAAATTAAGGTCCTGCTTATAGGAGACTAGCCTAGTTTTGAACTATTCTGTGCTGTTCTTATAGGCACCACAATGCAGTGCCTGTTGAAAAATTACAACGACATACCATTTTTAGACTGACATCTTATGTTGCTTGTGTGTGCGAAACCAATTCTGCAGAATCCTTGGGAGCTCATAAATTTCTCGAGTCCTGCAACAATTCACATGGATTCCTTCTTATCGGTCTTCAATATCGCTGGCTTGCATGATGAGCTGTACCACAATTGTATGAACCACTGCACGATACTTCCTTATTGGTCGTTATTTGTTTGTTTAGTCCATAACGTTGATTTTGACCACCCTGCTTGTATTTTCTTTCAGCTGCATTGACCTCAGTAGTAGAAACCGACTTTGTGGACGGAGCAGTTGTAGCAGCAGCCAGAGCATTGCCGACATGGTCAGATGGTGATGTTCCTGCAATTCCTAGTGTGGAGAGAAAATCTGCTCAGGCACTGCAAGAGGAGTGCCGCCAAATGTTGGATTCATTCCCAACTACCATCCAACAAGACCAGCAGATCCTAGGTAACATACTGCATTTCATGGTTCTCCATAGGACTCTGTGTTTTGTAGTTGCACCTGAACTGAAACAGATTTTGACTCGTGTTCCAGATTCCGATGCGCATATCAGCAAAACCCGAGAAATTGCGATCAAGTAGGTGAACTACCTATTTGTTATGATGGGCTAGTGATTGATTTGTGTGTATATATGTTTTTACTCTGGGACTGCTTGTGGATAATTTTTCGAAAGTAGGTTGTTGAGTTACCTTCTTTCATTCTATGCGCAGGTATCGTCTGCACCGGAAGATGCTCCTACAGAAAATCATGGACGCACTGGACATATATCAGGATAGAATTCTGTTCTAGCTGTAGAGGCGGCGCTACCTGTGCTCATTTAGAGCACAGAACGAGTGCCCAGTTCTACTGCTAGTAAACCTGGGGCCATTGTAGAAAGGGGATCTTGTAGGGCAGCATTTCAGTTCATAGCGTCTGTAGGTTAACAGCGGAGGATCCCAGAAGGAAATCAACATTAGGATAGGCTGGTTGCCAGGAAATATAGCTGCTTAAGTTCAAGTCAGCAAGCTGCCATGTAACTTGTTTGCACAGGGCGGCAATCTGCCATAGCCACCTGTATATCTCTCAGGCTCAGCTTCACAACAACTTGCACTGCTGAAAGAAATGGCCTGTGGGCTGTGTCCTGTCACCTGTGTGTGAAATACTATTTGAACCTGACACTGGCCGCGGTCGGCAATCGGCCCTAGTGGTGCTCCTGAGGCGGAGGCGCCACCGGTCCGTCCGTCCACCGGCAGGCGGGAGTACATGCCATTACCAATAATGCCACGCGCACACACACGCTAAATTGTCGGCCCGTGAGCAACGGGAGGACTGGATGGACATCATCTCTGCTTCCCAGCTGAGCAAGAGTCTAGGAGTTCTCCCTCCTCCACTACTGCCCAACTGTTTGTTGTTTGTTCTTTATTATCACTGTCGGCAACAAGTTTTCAAAGGAGGGAGATGATGAGAGACAGGTGGAACCTGGCCAGCCTTGCCTTGCCATGAGTGCAGAGCATCTACACTAATCGCTAGCACTGTTAGGCCTTGCTCGGTTATTCCCAATACATATGAATTGGATGGGATTGGAAAAAATTCTTAAGAATTTTAACTTGTTTGGGATTCAAACCCATCCAATCCGACTCAATCCACATGGATTGAGAGCTAACCGAACAAGCCCTCAGGGTGATCTGAACATGCCAGCCAGTACTGCTCTGCTTGCATGTGGCCATTCCATTTGGGACTGGAACGTGGACAACCCTGTCTCGTGAACATGGACGCAGCGGCGGCGAATCGCCCGGGTCCCTGTCTGCATGACTGCATTGGACCAGAGAATACATGCCATGTGCATATGCTCCTATGTAAGAGTACTGTACCAAGTTCTGCTCCTGTCCAAGTCCAAGCCAAGCAATCAGCAGCACCAACCAACCAACTTGCCATTCACATTCAGGCAAAGAAGCAGCAGCTTTCACGAGAGGGCCGGAGGGCTCAGCTCAGGTGGACGGACCGGGGACCCAACAACCACAAGCTCAAAAGCCCTGTCCTCCTGCCACTCCAAACCTCACTGGGAACAGTGACAAGTGCCGGGTGTTCCTCCAGGCAGCGTCGGCGAATCGCAGTCGCAGGCATACAAGCAGAAGCAGCACACACTCACTCCATGCTTCTTCATCCCCACCACCAACACATGGCCGGCCTCAGGCCTCCGATGCCACATGCAGACATGCATCATGCTCAGCTACAGGCTCCCAGTACAGGTGACAGCAGTATCCGGAACCGAAGCTTATTTGCAAGTATGGAAAACCAACAAGATCTGAGTCGGAAAATCGGAAAAGAACCGAGATATATCTTTGATCATTCATGGAAACAAATGTCAGCATGAACTATATGTATATAGTAGTATCAGCGCCACAGACCACCGGAAAGGCATATCATATATACTATATATATATGCAAATGACATGAACCACACCAGCCACCTCCCTCCTCCTTTGTCTCTCTACATACCATACCAACAACACGACCCATCTATCCTCTCCATCTCTACATTCAATGGCAACTAGACCTGTACTCTTCATCCAAGTCCGAACCCGGTACGTACCGCCTTTTCTCCACAGTGAACCAATCTATCAATGGGTTTGATGTGTTGCTATACGGGAATATATGTACATGTAACGAGAAAACCAGCCAGCCGTGTTTACCTGTTCCCTGAACACCACCACAGGGAGCCTTTCTTCAGGAGTTGAAGTCATCACTTCGGAAAGCGAGGCATGAGAATTGCTTAAGCTTGGATCAAATGGTTCTAGAGATAGTTGCGGTAGGAGGAGCCTAAGTGACGCGATGGGAAGGGGGAAATGCTGTGATACTATAGAGGGACAGATTTGTTGGTGAAAATGTTGGCATGTGGTGACACTAACAGGGCCAGCGAACTGAGTGCCGGACCTCAAGAGCTGGAGACAGCATAGTGCCTCACGGAATAGCGCAAGACCTGCAAGCTAGGGCAGACCATCTCCTTCACTCTCGTGCCGTCCTTGTAAATCTTGAAGCTTGGGACTACTCGCACGTTCTCCGCGCTTGCTACCAGAGGGCGCTCGTCAACGTTTACCTGCAGGGTCGGATACAGACGACTGATTATAAATCTGGAAACTGATAGCAGGTGAAATTAGTTTCAGCAAAAAAATGATTGTGAGATACGTCATGTGCAATATACCTTCAGGAAATTCAATGCAGGGCACTCGGAGCAAAGGGAGTCCACAGATGGGGTAATTTGTGCACATTGCTTGTTCATTGTAGCCATGAAGTAAAGAACGGATACACCTGAAGAAAAAAAAATGCCACACAAACAACATTCACTCCATTTACTGAACTGAACATGTATTATGCATGTCAAACAACATTGATATATATGCATGTGTGGACATGCCTGGTTAAACTATCCACTTCTTAGCACAACAAGAACCAAGAAGGAGGTGAAATGCCTACAACAGGCTAGGTGCATGTAGAGGAGAAACTCACCAGGTGAACGGATAACATCTTGGAGTTGCTCTAAGCTGATAATTTCTTCAACTACCCCTCCAAACTTCATATTAGATACCACCTCTCCACGGGCTGTCTTTAATGCGACTTGGGCATGGAACAAGGACTCTGCAACCTCAGTGTCACCAGAAAGATCCTTGCGAAGCACCTCGTAGTCCCGCACACAGTCCGCCCAGCGCTCGAGCTGATACAATGTTAGCTGAAGGTGTCAATAACAAAACCGGTGCATAATCGTGGACGTGACGGACGCACGTAAGGAATCCTTACCTTTGCATAGGACGCCGCACGCCTTAGCAGAGCCTTTGTGTAGTTAGGCTGGACTCTTAGGGCCTCACTGCAGTCCTCAACAGCTTTTGCCCACCGACCCAGCTTTGACCAGCAAGCTGCCCGGTTGCAGTATAGCACTGGATTTGAAGGCTCATATTTCAGCCCTTCACCATAGGCTAGCGACGCCTCAGCAAACTTGCCTGCCTTAAAAAGGTCATTCCCCCGGGCTCGAGCCAATGCGACTAATCTCACGTTGTTTAGGATCACTTCAACCTCTGAGCTCACGCCATCAATAAGCTTAGCCTTCTCAGCCAGTGCGACAGCTGAATCGAACCTGCAGAAACAGGTCTCAATCATTGTGTCACTAGAACCAAGGAAAGAAGGCGACAAAGCACGATTCCCAAGGCTCGGTATTCGTACCTCCCAAATGCCACGTTGACCTTGGCTTGGACGAGATGGACATAAGAGTCAGCTGACATGCCTGAGACTCTGGTTGGCGTCGAAGGCAACGACGCGTCATCCAGTTTCAACAAGCTTGTAATAGTCGAATCAGCTTCCTCTAATTTGTGCAACCAAAGCAGCGCTTCTGACCTCAAGGCAAGAAGCTGCAGCGCGAAGTCCGGTTCCAATTTGAATGGCTCGGTCACCAGGAAAATGCATCATCTTCTCAAACGAAAAAATTGTAATGAAGGGTTTACCAATCGAGAGGAGTCCGCTCCAACAGCGATGGCCGCGTCGGCTTCCCTGAGTGCACTCTTCCAGTCTCCAATTTTCCTTGCATCCATGCATCTGCCTTGATGGATCTCCACCTCATGCAGCTTCTGCCACTCAGCCGGATCAGACTGGTTTGCACTTCCAGCCAGTGTGAAGTGCGTCTTTGCCTTCTCAACCATCCCAAGCCTGCAATATGGTCAGTCCGTCAGTCAATGTGCAACCGAGAAAAACTTCCATTTTCGATTGTGCAGTCGTAAACATCAACACAGCCAGGACCGCTGTTCATCGAGTACGCAATTATCCCCCGTTGTGGTCAAAGCACAATCGATCATGCAGGCAAGCAGTCCCTATCAGCTGCATTGTGTGATGTTAAGTCCACATTAACCCACTGCAACATACTACCAACTATAAAGACGCAAACTTTCTCATGCATGTTCCTCATGTAATCACAGGATCAGAGCTTTTACTTCCAAAACAAGTAAGAGAACAAACGGTAATGATCAGCAACGTAATCTGGTAAACATGGTGCAAGGAACTGAATGAAAAGGAGCAGCATATTGGATTTGCACGCAAGCAAGGCGGATACAAGGATGCGAGGTCCTGTGGGCGCAATTCCATTCGATTCAATTTCCGGTGCAGAAGAGCAGGAGAACAGGCTTACAGGCACCGCAGACAAGACAAGCGAAGGAGAAAATCTCACCTGAGGCATAAGCCGGCGAGGCGGCCGTGCGCGCGGCCGCTGGCCGGATCGAGGCGGACGGCCTCCTCACACTCGCGGAACGCTTCTGCTAGGCGCCCGAGCCCGATGAGCGCGGCGGCGCGGTTGCCGCGGCACGCGGCGCTGTCGGGGCACAGCGCCACGGCACGGTCGTAGTAGCGCAGCGCGTCGGCGTGGCGGCCCTTCTTGTACCACTCGTTCCCCGCGCGAGTAATCTCCTGCAGGCCACCGCTGGTGGCCGGCGGCGCTGGCGCAGGGTAGCTCGCCGGGGACCTCGACCTCGAGGAATTGCTGCCGTGGCCGTGGAGCAGCGGGGCCGCGTCACCGCTGGTCCTCGCGGGAGTCGCTCCCCCGCCGCGGCGCATGATGCTGCCGTGGCCGTAGTGGCCGGTACCGGATCCGAGCACGGCCGGGCGAGCGCGCGGCGGCTGCGTGGCTGCTGCCGCCCCCGCGACGCGGCAGATGTTGCCGGTGGGGAGCGCATTGGTGAGCGGCGAGCTGGCGGTGGTGCTGCTGCTGGCACCGGAGAAAATGAGTGGGCCAGATCCGGCGCGACGGTGGCCAGGCGGGTTGGTGCTCTCCTGCGCCAGCTCGCCCGAGTGGTTCCCCCGGCCTCCCCTCCCCGCGGCCGCATTACCCGGCGCCGGCGACTTGGCGGAGCCGGACGAGGAGGACGAGGTGGAGGGCGTCGCTGCCGGGCGCAGGCGCAGCGGCGAGACCGGCGAGCCAAGATCCGCGAAGACGTCGGCTTTCCGGTCCGGCTTGTCCCTGGCGCCGCCGCCGGCGTCGTGCAGCGTGAGGTCGGCCTCTGCCATCACCGGAGGTCGCGTGGGTGGGTGACGGGCTGACGGCAGCCGACGCGAGCGGCGGCGGCGGGGACCGACAACGCGCTGGCAGAGGCAGGCATACAAGGGAGGGAAGTACACTGCTGGTGAAGGAGTGCGTGTACGTATGTATGTGCGTGCGGTGGTGGGGTCTGCTTTGCTGTTCCTGTGCAGCTGTCCTCTCTTCTCTCACCAACTAAACCAACTAGAGATGTTAATGGATAAATATTCAAAATTTATTTTATACCCATGACAAAAAAATAATTTTATCTAGTCACTCATATACATTGATGGATATAGATTTACCCTTAAATTCATACCCATGTGGGTATGGATCACTTGTTGGGTCACTGATATCCACAAAGATTAAACATATATTAAAATGGTATATTATACAAATATCAAGTATATCCATCTAAATACCATTACAAAATTTCTAGCATTATTTAACCATTCATTCAACAACACCAAAGGTAATTGTATAAAGTAGCAACACTAGGATAGTATTATATAGCACATTACATGTTTCGTTACATGATCATCAAATAATCGTTAAGCCTTTGTGACACTATAGTCCAAAATGTTGTTAAATAGTAAAAAAGATGGGTGACTGAAACCCAATTTCATGATTTTGGGCTAAGATTATACCGCATATTTTATACCCATGGATTAACAGGTATGGTTGAGAGCATAACCCGTTATCCATTGGGTGAAGATTTTTGTCCAATAAAAGATCCATAAAAAAATATTTAGCTCATATATATATATATATATAATCCATTGGGTATCAGGTCGCGGGTATCCATTGCCATCTCTATCTCCAACCCTGCTAGTGTAGTAGTGTGGTAGTAGAAAAGGTGAGAGGGAAGGGACTAGGGAGTGGTAAAAGGATAAGGTCATAAGGGCCTCTTTGACACGGCACTTAACAAACAGTAAAAAAAAAATAGTTTCTCGTCGGGAGCTTTTAAAGAGCTGAAGTCGTTTTCTTGTTGACAGCTAGAGCATCGAAAACGTGGTCTCTATCGGTCCCTTCTACATTTTTCTCATACATTATTCGAAAGAAACACAGGAGAAGTTGTTTTGCGAAACAAATTGTAAAACGACTTCGGCTCTTTCAGAGAAGCCAAATAGCCATAGGAGATAGAGCCGAAACTATTTTCAAAGGAGTCGGAGTCTTGCCAAAGGAGACTTAAGACCAAGTCCAGTAGCTACCACCTGCGAATGTGGAAAGCAGGCCACATCCGTATTAGAAGTCGACACGGATATGTGATGCCAGTTCCACCCGTGTTCGTAAACCTCCGTTTCGCGAAGAGGAGGGAGAATGCCTAGGTTTGTGAGTTGTATATACCGCAATCGTGTTTTTTTCGCATTCTCTTCTGCTACTTGTTGGAGGAGTGTTCTGCAGTGTACCGAGGTCACCTTTTTTACGCATCCGTTATGCCTTTTCGGTAGCCGCTGGACTCAGCCTAATAACATATCCGAAATATATGTAAGTTTGGTGCATATGGTATGCATATTAAATCATCACTATCTATTTTAGATTTAACATCTCTGATAGCTCCTCCTTATATTTTACAAATAACTTCTTCCACCACTACAATTCACCAATTTAGATGGTGTTCTTTGCAAAATATCGTTTTTATAGGAGGTTGGATTGGTGAAGATATATCCTCACCATTCTTAGAATGCGGTGTATACAGTCTACTACTAGACTTTGTTGTATGTATGCAGCTGGCAACCAAACCGTAGCTGTTGTATCTGTTCCTTGAATCTTTTGCATTTGCTACTCGTTAACGTAACCAAACCAAACATGTGCTCTGTGTGGCCTGGCATGGCTATCAAGATGCAGCCAGCACTGCATCCATGGAAGCGACGCGAGCTAGGCAGGATCCAATACTAGATCTTGCAGCTCCAGGCTGACTGGCAGTGGGCAGTGGGACCACCGCGTGCCGTTGCCGGAGGAAGGAACACCAAGCAAAGGCGATGGGCCTGCACTGTTTGTCGTCCTTCCGACAACTGATGAGTGTCAGTGTGTCACCAACCAAAGTTACCAAACCAAGGAGAAGGAGATGCCGAGCGAGCATGGGACTGGAATTCGTGCTTGCCAAGCAAGCAACAGGACTGGGCTGGCCAGAGCGTGCTTGAGCTCCACGATCTGGGCCTGCATCTCCACGACCGTCTCCTGAGCTGCTGCCTCACTCAGCTTCGGGAGAGCCCGGGCAGTTCGAGTGCTGCTGGAACGCTGCTGCTCCGTGAGGAGGGGTCTTCTTCGAGCCGGTCGGGCGACGGTGACCACATGATACCACTGTTCTCTTTGCTCGGTTCTGGTGATGGTATCTTCACGAGAAGATTAGATGATGCTTCAGTTGATTTAGGTATAGGACTCGAAGGTGCTTGCTTCATCTCCACTCCACCATCTGCATGCCGAAGCCAGCCCAGCGGCGAATCTGCACTTCTGCAGTGACTCTACTGCAAGGTATTTAAATCCCTGTTGTTCAAAAATTCTTCGATGGGCACACACTGGTTTTATACATTACTATAACTCTCAATTTAAAAATTCTGCAGTTGATTTAGATATAGGACTTGAAGTTGCTTGTTTGATCTCCACTCCACCATCTGCACTCTACTGCAGTATATGTAAGGGCTCGTTCGGTTAGGGGTGGATTGAATGGGATTAAATCCCTCTCACTACCGGACACAGCTCCTTTGCCGAGTGTTTCAGACACTCGGCAAAGCCCGAAAAACACTTGACAAAGACTTTACCGAGTGTAACACTCGGCAAAGAAACGCTCGGCGAACTGTACATCGGCAACGACCTCTTTGCCGAGTACTTTTTGTCGGGCACTCGACAAAGAATTTGCCGAGTGCCATTTGGTACTCGGCAAAGAAAAGTCGCCGTCACGGCTCCAAGTGACGGTGACGGATCCTTTGCCGAGTGTCTTCCTCGGCACTCGGCAAATAGGCCAATTTTGCCGAGTGTCTTCTGCCATGGCCCTCGGCAAAGACGGCTCCAGTGGGCCCCACCGCCAGTCCCTGTGCCGAGAGCTCTAGTAGGCACTCGGCAAAGGAGGCTTCTTTGCCGAGTGTCTAGTGGACTGGCACTCGGCAAAGAGTCCTCCAGTGGGCCCCTTTGCCAGTCCATTTGCCGAGTGCGCTGGGCGGCACTCGGCAAAGGTAGCTTCTTTGCCGAGTGTCTTGACCACAACACTCGGCAAAGAAGGCTTTACCGGTTCCCAGGTGTCCTCCTTTGCCGAGTGTCATGGTCATAGCACTCGGCAAAGATACCCTTTGCCGAGTGTTACACTCGGCAAAGTGACCAGGAAGTCCCTTTTTTATTTGTTTTTGTTGTTCTATCCAAACAAACAAAAGATATATATCATTCACAGTACATTATATATCATTCGCATCACAGAATCAACACATTTATCATCAACACCATATATATCACAAATATCACCACATAAATCAGGTTTCACAGCACATAAGTCTCACTAAGTATCTCATAAGACCAAGTATAACTAACATCACCAACACTCATGAATATAAGTCTGGATCATCACAAAACAGGTCATCAACGAGGTGGGCATCTGGACTGGTTCGGCGAAGGGCTGGACGAAGCGTGAGGGTTGTTCGACGCCGCCGATTGACCCTGCACAGAGAAGAGATTGCATGTGTGAGAACATATGAATATATATCATGCAGTACTAAAATTTTGATACTCACAGGAGTAGCGAACTCAGCAGGGTCAGCTGCAGGGAACAATGGAGGTGGTGGAGCATGACCCTGTGCGGCGCCAATTCATCAATCAAAGGCTCCATGTACACGCCCATTTTATTCCCCGGGTGTCCAGGAATTATCAACGACACAAATATGTTCTGTCTTTGAAAGCATACGCCGGGGGGAGATTGATGGGGATAACGAACACGGGCCAACATGTGTATGGGGCAGCGGTCATTCCATACGGATTATATTGAACCCATCTGTGGCCAGCGCAACACGAACATTACGAGCCTCTTTGGCTTTCTCATGGTGAATGGCATCAAAGTGGGTCCATGCTTCACCATCGGATGCGTGAACCATCTTGTCAGGATTGTATCGTTTGCCTTTTTGTGCCATGTCATCTGTTTCACGGATTCCTCTGTCATGTATAGACGCTGATATATAAATGGTTGGGTGACCTCGACTTACATGATTTATACATTCTATCATCTAATAAATAATAAATAAAAATTGACACATAAAAAGTTTATACCTCGCGTGGGGGCGACGGATCCTTCGCGTGGCGTGGCCGGGCGGCGGTGGCGGCGCGCGAGGAGGCGGCCTCCGGCGGCGGTGGTGGCGCGCGGCGTTGGTGGCAGGGGCATGGCGAGGGGCGCGGGCGAGTGAGAGCACCTAGAGGGGGGGGTGAATAGGTGATCCTGTAAAAACTTCAAACTTAAGCCACAAAAACTTGTTATGTGTTAGCACGATTATTGCCAAGTGGCTAAGGTGAAGTCTCAACAAAACACAATACCACAAGAGATCAAGACAGAGGTGACACGGTGGTTTATCCCGTGGTTCGGCCAAGCCAATGCTTGCCTACTTCCACGTTGTGGCGTCCCGACGGACGAGGGTTGCAATCAACCCCTCTCAAGCGGTCCAAAGACCCACTTGAATACCACGGTGTTTTGCTTTTCCTTTCACTATCCCGTTTGCAAGGAATCTCCACAAATTGGAGTCTCTTGCCCTTACAAGTATATGATCACAAAGAAAGCACAGAGTAAGGGAGGGAAGCAACACACACAAATCCACAGCAAAAGCGCACACACACGGCCAAGAATCGAGCTCACAAGACTATCTCAGAGTTCTCACTTAGAACAGAGCTCGAATCACTTAGAAACACAAACGAATGCGCAGAGACTTAGTGTGGATGATCAGGAATGCTCAAAGGTTGCTTGTGTGTCTCCTCCATGCGCCTAGGGGCTCCTTTTATAGCCCCAAGGCAGCTAGGAGCCGTTGAGAGCAATTCTGGAAGGCTATCCTGGCCTTCTGTCGACGGGGGCACCGGACAGTCCGGTGCACACCGGACACTGTCCGGTGCCCGATTTGTTTCCTTTTCTGGCGCTTCCGACCGTTGGAAGACTGCCGTAGATCTGCGAGCCGTTGGCGCACCGGACAGTCCGGTGCACACCGGACAGTCCGGTGCCGTCTTCCGACCGTTGGCTCGGCCACGTGTCCCGCGCGGATTGCGCGGCCGACCGTTGGCCCTGGCCGACCGTTGGCTCACCGGACAGTCCGGTGCACACCGGACAGTCCGGTGATTTTTAGCCGTACGCCGTCGGCGAATTCCCGAGAGCAGCCAGTTCGAGTTGAGGCAGCCTGGCGCACCGGACACTGTCCGGTGCACACCGGACAGTCCGGTGCTCCAGACCGAGCTGAGACTTGGCTGCACACAGCCAAGTCATTCTCTCCCCTTTTCTCTTTTTCTTCTTTCTGTTCCTAACACTTAGACAAATATATTAGTACACAAAACCAATGTACTAAGGATTAGAAACATACCTTTACTCCATGATTTGTACTTTGTCCCATTTTACAATTAGGCACCTGTGTTGGGCACTAAATCACCAAAATACTTAGAAATGGCCCAAGGGCACATTTCCCTTTCAATCTCCCCCTTTTTGGTGATTTATGCCAACACAACATAAAGCAAGTTGAACAAGTACAAAAACACTTCAAATAAGAACTCAAATTTATTTTGAATCAATTTTGGCATATATGGATCATCCTTTGCCACCACTTGGTTTGTTTTTGCAAATCAAACTCAAATCTCTATCTCTAAGTTAAACACACATGTTGAAGCACAAAGAGAGTCATTCCAAAAGAGATTGATCAAAGCTTTCAAAAACTCCCCCTATTTCCTATAAACGATACTTCTCCCCACAAGAAGCCAACTTTTGACAAGAGAGACAACATAAGAATTTTGACAAACCAAAAACTCTATTCTACTATTTTCAAATCTCTCAAGTGGTAGCTGATCCATTTATTGCTTTGGCCTTTATTTTCTCCCCCTTTGGCATCAAGCACCAAAACGGGATCAATTGTGGCCCTTTAACCCCATTGCCTCACCAAAATCTTCAATTAAGAGCAAATGGCAATAAGAGTTCATGAGATGGACTTGGAATAAGTTACCCCTCATCGGAGTGCAGTGGAAGTCTTTCATGGTCCAAGTCCACCTTTTCCCTTTCAATTCTCCTTTGAGACTAAATCAAACAAACTCAAGCATATGGTTAGTCTCAAAGGGTCAAGTTGCAACACATCTCCCCCTAAACATGTGCATCACTTTGCAACGGACTTGTGAGGTCCAGGGAGTGTTTGTACAACTTGAGCACCATAATAAGCAACAAAGTGCAGAATGAACATGATCAAAGGCATAAATACATGTATGCTATATTTCAATCCAAGTTCCGCGAATCTAAGACATTTAGCTCACTACGCAGCCTGCAAAAGGTCTTCTCATCTAAAGGCTTGGTAAAGATATCGGCTAGCTGGTTCTCGGTGCTAACATAAAACATTTCGATATCTCCCTTTTGCTGGTGGTCTCTCAAAAAGTGATGCCGGATGTCAATGTGCTTTGTGCGGCTGTGCTCAACAGGATTTTCCGCTATTCGGATAGCACTCTCATTGTCACATAGGAGTGGGACTTTACTCAGATTGTAGCCAAAGTCCCTGAGGGTTTGCCTCATCCAAAGTAGTTGCGCGCAACACTGACCTGCGGCAACATACTCGGCCTCAGCGGTGGATAGGGCAACGGAGGTTTGTTTCTTAGAGTTCCATGACACCAGGGACCTTCCTAAGAATTGGCACGTCCCCGATGTACTCTTCCTATCGACCTTACATCCAGCATAGTCGGAATCTGAGTACCCAATCAAGTCAAAGTTAGACCCCTTTGGATACCAGATCCCGAAGCAAGGCGTAGCGACTAAATATCTAAGAATTCGCTTCACCGCCACCAAGTGACACTCCTTAGGATCGGATTGAAATCTAGCACACATGCATACGCTAAGCATAATATCCGGTCTACTAGCACATAAATAAAGTAGAGATCCTATCATTGACCGGTATGCTTTTTGATCAACGGACTTACCTCCTTTGTTGAGGTCGGTGTGTCCGTCGGTTCCCATCGGAGTCTTTGCGGGCTTGGCGTCCTTCATCCCAAACCGCTTCAGCAGATCTTGCGTGTACTTCGTTTGGGAGATGAAGGTGCCGTCCTTGAGTTGCTTCACTTGGAACCCAAGGAAGTAGTTCAACTCGCCCATCATCGACATCTCGAATTTCTGCGTCATCACCCTGCTAAACTCTTCACAAGACTTTTGATTAGTAGAACCAAATATTATGTCATCGACATAAATTTGGCACACAAACAAATCACCATTACAAGTCTTAGTGAAAAGAGTTGGATCGGCTTTCCCAACCTTGAAAGCATTAGCAAGTAAGAAATCTCTAAGGCATTCATACCATGCTCTTGGGGCTTGTTTAAGTCCATAGAGCGCCTTAGAGAGCTTACACACGTGGTCGGGGTACCGCTCATCCTCGAAGCCAGGGGGTTGCTCCACGTACACCTCCTCCTTTATTGGCCCGTTGAGGAAAGCGCTCTTCACATCCATTTGGTACAACCTGAAAGAATGGTGAGCGGCATATGCTAGCAAGATACGAATGGACTCTAGCCTAGCCACAGGAGCAAAAGTCTCCTCAAAGTCCAAACCTGCGACTTGGGCATAACCTTTTGCCACAAGTCGAGCCTTGTTCCTCGTCACCACCCCGTGCTCGTCCTGTTTGTTGCGGAACACCCACTTGGTTCCCACAACATTTTGCTTGGGACGAGGCACCAGCGTCCAAACTTCGTTGCGCTTGAAGTTATTAAGTTCCTCCTGCATGGCCAACACCCAGTCCGGATCTAGCAAGGCCTCCTCTACCCTGAAAGGCTCAATAGAGGAGACAAAAGAGTAATGTTCACAAAAATTAACTAATCGAGATCGAGTAGTTACTCCCTTGCTAATGTCACCCAGAATTTGGTCGACGGGATGATCCCTTTGAATCATCGCTCGAACTTGGGTTGGAGGTGCCGGTTGCGCTTCTTCCTCCATCACATGATCATCTTGTGCTCCCCCTTGATCACACGCCTCCTTTTGATGAACCTGTTCATCGTCTTGAGTTGGGGGATGCACCGTCGTTGAGGAAGAAGGTTGATCACGTTCATCCTGTTCCTGTGGCCGAACGTCTCCAATCGCCATGGTTCGTATAGCGGCCGTCGGAACATCTTCTTCATCTACATCATCACAATCAACAGCTTGCTCTCTTGGAGAGCCATTAGTCTCATCAAATACAACGTCGCTAGAGACTTCAACCAAACCCGATGATTTGTTGAAGACCCTATACGCCTTTGTATTTGAATCATAACCTAATAAAAACCCTTCTACAGCTTTGGGAGCAAACTTAGAATTTCTACCTTTCTTTACTAGAATGTAGCACTTGCTCCCAAAAACACGAAAGTAAGATATATTGGGTTTGTTACCGGTTAGTAGCTCATATGACGTCTTCTTGAGGAGGCGGTGAAGGTAGACCCTGTTGATGGCGTGGCAAGCCGTGTTCACGGCTTCCGACCAAAAGCACTCGGGGGTCTTGAACTCTCCAAGCATCGTCCTCGCCATATCGATTAGCGTCCTGTTCTTCCTCTCTACCACACCATTTTGCTGTGGTGTGTAGGGAGCGGAGAACTCGTGCTTGATCCCTTCCTCCTCAAGAAACTCCTCCACTTGAAGGTTCTTGAACTCGGACCCGTTGTCGCTCTTTATCTTCTTCACCTTGAGCTCAAACTCATTTTGAGCTCTCCTGAGGAAGTGCTTGAGGGTCCCTTGGGTTTCAGACTTATCCTGCAAAAAGAATACCCAAGTGAAGCGGGAAAAGTCATCAACAATAACTAAACCATACTTACTTCCTCCTATACTTAGATAGGCGACGGGTCCGAAGAGGTCCATATGCAGCAACTCCAGAGGTCTTGACGTGGTCATCACATTCTTGCTGTGATGTGCTCCTCCCACTTGTTTACCTGCTTGACAAGCTGCACAAGGTCTATCTTTTTCGAAATAAACATTTGTTAGACCTATCACGTGTTCTCCCTTTAGAAGCTTGTGGAGGTTCTTCATCCCCACATGTGCTAAGCGGCGATGCCACAGCCAGCCCATGCAAGTCTTAGCCATTAAGCATGCATCTAGACCGGCCTCTTCTTTTGCAAAATCAACTAAATAAAGCTTGCCGTCTAGTACACCCTTAAAAGCTAGTGAACCATCACATCTTCTAAAGACAGACACATCTACATTTGTAAATAAACAATTATATCCCATTTGACATAATTGACTGACAGATAGCAAATTATATCCAAGACTCTCCACTAAGAATACATTTGAGATAGAATGCTCATTAGATATTGCAATTTTACCTAACCCTCTTACCTTGCCTTGATTCCCATCACCGAATATAATTGAATCTTGGGAATCCTTATTCTTGACGTAGGAGGTGAACATCTTCTTCTCCCCCGTCATATGGTTTGTGCATCCGCTGTCGATAATCCAGCTTGAACCCCCGGATGCATAAACCTGCAAGGCAAATTTAGGCTTGGGTCTTAGGTACCCAACTCATGTTGGGTCCTGCAAGGTTAGTACAAATATCCTTAGGGACCCAAATGCAAGATTTATCTCCCTTGCATCTAGCCCCTAATTTCCTAGCAACTACCTTCTTACCCTTTCTACAAATAGCAAAAGGAGCATTACAAGCATAATAAATGGTAGAAGGTTCATTCACTACTTTCCTAGGAGCATGAATAACATTCCTTCTAGGTACATGAGCAATATCTCTCCTAGGCATATGTACAACATTTCTCCTACACATATCTCTATCATGCTTATAAGAAGAACTAGAAGCACACATGGCATGAGAATCATAAACATGTGAATCAAAATGATTATAAGCATTTCTAGCATGTCTCCTATCATAATACGTAAAAGCATGATTCTTTTTAGCATTACTAGCCATAGGGGCCTTCCCCTTCTCCTTGACGAAGATGGGAGCCTTATGGCTTGTTAAGTTCTTGGCTTCCCTCTTGAAGCCAAGCCCATCCTTAATTGAGGGATGTCTTCCAATTGTATAGGCATCCCTTGCAAATTTTATCTTTTCAACTTCACTCTTGCTAGTCTTAAGTTGGGCATTAAGACTAGCCACTTCATATTTTAGTTTTGAAATTGAAACTAAATGTTTGCTACAAGTGTTAACATCAAAATCCTTACACCTAGTGCAAATTGTAACATTTTCAACACAAGACTTAGATTTATTTGTTACTTCTAATTTAGCATTTAAATCATGGTTAACACTTTGTAAAGTAGCAATGGTTTCATGACAAGAAGATATTTCACTAGAAAGTACTTCATTTCTTTTCACTTCTAAAGCATATGATTTTTGTGCCTCTACAAACTTATCATGTTCATCATACAATAAATCCTCTTGCTTTTCTAAAAGCCTATCCTTTTCATTCAAAGCATCAATCAATTCATTGATTTTATCTATTTTAGATCTATCTAAGCCCTTGAACAAACATGAATAATCTATGTCATCATCACTAGACTCACTATCACTCGAAGAAGCATAAGTGGAGTCTTGAGTACTTACCTTCTTCTCCCTTGCCATAAGACAAGTAAGACGCTCGTTGGGGAAGAGAGCCGATTTGTTGAAGGCAGTGGCGGCGAGTCCTTCGTTGTCGGAGTCGGAGGAGGAGCAATCCGAGTCCCACTCCTTTCCTAGATGCGCCTCGCCCTTTGCCTTCTTGTATTGCTTCTTCTTCTCTCTTTTGTTCCCCTTTTCCTGGTCACTTTCATTATCGGGACAGTTAGCGATAAAATGACCAAGCTTACCGCATTTGAAGCATGAGCGCTTCCCCTTGGTCTTGGTCTTGCTTGGCTGCCCCTTGCGACCATTTAGCGCCGTCTTGAATCTCTTGATGATGAGAGCCATCTCTTCATCATTGAGCCCGGCCGCCTCGACTTGCGCCACCTTGCTAGGTAGCGACTCCTTGCTCCTCGTTGCTTTTAGAGCAATGGGTTGAGGCTCGTGGAGTGGTCCGTTCAACGCGTCGTCGACGTATCTTGCCTCCTTGATCATCATCCGCTCGCTCACGAATTTTCCAAGTACTTCCTCGGGCGTCATCATCGTGTACCTGGGATTCTCACGAATATTGTTCACGAGATGAGGATCAAGTACGGTAAAGGACCTGAGCATTAGGCGGACGACGTCGTGGTCCGTCCATCGCGTGCTCCCGTAGCTCCTTATCTTGTTGATGAGGGTCTTGAGCCGGTTGTATGTTTGCGTCGGCTCCTCGCCCCTTATCATGGCGAACCGTCCAAGCTCTCCCTCCACCAACTCCATCTTGGTGAGCAAGGTGACGTCGTTCCCCTCATGAGAAATCTTGAGGGTGTCCCAGATCTGCTTGGCATTGTCCAAGCCGCTCACCTTGTGATACTCGTCCCTGCACAAAGAGGCTAGCAACACAGTAGTAGCTTGTGCATTTTTATGAATCTGTTCATTTATAAGCATAGGGCTATCCGAGCTATCGAATTTCATTCCGTTCTCCACAATCTCCCATATGCTAGGATGGAGAGAGAATAAGTGACTACGCATTTTGTGACTCCAAAATCCGTAGTCCTCCCCATCGAAGTGTGGAGGTTTGCCAAGAGGAATGGAAAGCAAATGCGAATTCGAACTATGTTGAATACGGGAATAATCAAATGAAAAGTTCGAATTGACCGTCTTCCTGTAGTCGTTGTCGTCGTCCTTTTGGGAAGAAGTGGATTCATCACTATCGTCGTAGTAGATGATCTCCTTGATACGCCTCGTCTTCTTCTTCTTCCCTTCCTTTCGTCTATGGCCCGAGCCGGAGTCGGTAGGCTTGTCGTCCTTCGGCTCGTTGATGAAGGTCTCCTTTTCTTTGTCGTTGATCACAATACCCTTCCCCTTAGGATCCATCTATTCGGGCGGTTAGTCCCTTTGTGAATAGAACGGCTCTGATACCAATTGAGAGCACCTAGAGGGGGGGGGGGGGTGAATAGGTGATCCTGTAAAAACTTCAAACTTAAGCCACAAAAACTTGTTATGTGTTAGCACGATTATTGCCAAGTGGCTAAGGTGAAGTCTCAACAAAACACAATACCACAAGAGATCAAGACAGAGGTGACACGGTGGTTTATCCCGTGGTTCGGCCAAGCCAATGCTTGCCTACTTCCACGTTGTGGCGTCCCGACGGACGAGGGTTGCAATCAACCCCTCTCAAGCGGTCCAAAGACCCACTTGAATACCACGGTGTTTTGCTTTTCCTTTCACTATCCCGTTTGCAAGGAATCTCCACAAATTGGAGTCTCTTGCCCTTACAAGTATATGATCACAAAGAAAGCACAGAGTAAGGGAGGGAAGCAACACACACAAATCCACAGCAAAAGCGCACACACACGGCCAAGAATCGAGCTCACAAGACTATCTCAGAGTTCTCACTTAGAACAGAGCTCGAATCACTTAGAAACACAAACGAATGCGCAGAGACTTAGTGTGGATGATCAGGAATGCTCAAAGGTTGCTTGTGTGTCTCCTCCATGCGCCTAGGGGCTCCTTTTATAGCCCCAAGGCAGCTAGGAGCCGTTGAGAGCAATTCTGGAAGGCTATCCTGGCCTTCTGTCGACGGGGGCACCGGACAGTCCGGTGCACACCGGACACTGTCCGGTGCCCGATTTGTTTCCTTTTCTGGCGCTTCCGACCGTTGGAAGACTGCCGTAGATCTGCGAGCCGTTGGCGCACCGGACAGTCCGGTGCACACCGGACAGTCCGGTGCCGTCTTCCGACCGTTGGCTCGGCCACGTGTCCCGCGCGGATTGCGCGGCCGACCGTTGGCCCTGGCCGACCGTTGGCTCACCGGACAGTCCGGTGCACACCGGACAGTCCGGTGATTTTTAGCCGTACGCCGTCGGCGAATTCCCGAGAGCAGCCAGTTCGAGTTGAGGCAGCCTGGCGCACCGGACACTGTCCGGTGCACACCGGACAGTCCGGTGCTCCAGACCGAGCTGAGACTTGGCTGCACACAGCCAAGTCATTCTCTCCCCTTTTCTCTTTTTCTTCTTTCTGTTCCTAACACTTAGACAAATATATTAGTACACAAAACCAATGTACTAAGGATTAGAAACATACCTTTACTCCATGATTTGTACTTTGTCCCATTTTACAATTAGGCACCTGTGTTGGGCACTAAATCACCAAAATACTTAGAAATGGCCCAAGGGCACATTTCCCTTTCAGCGAGGGCGAGGGGCACGGCGGGGGCGGGCGAGGGGCACGGCGGCGCGGGCAAGGCGGGGGCGGGCGAGTGGCACGGCGGCGCGACACGGGGCACGGTGGGCGTGGAGGGTGCAACGGCGAGCGGGCGAGGGCGCGGCGGGGGGGCGCGGGTGCGGCAGACGGCGGGCGGGCAGGTGTGGCGGGAGGCACGGGCGCGGCGAGGGGCGTGTCGAGGGGCGAGGGACGCGTGCGCGGCGAGGGGTGAGGGGCGCGGGCGCGGCGGGGGGCGGCAACGCGGCGAGGGGTGGCGGCACGGCGAGGGGCGGTCAAGCGGGGCGCGTCGAGCGCGGTCGGGCGGGGGGCGCGGACGGCGGCGGGGCGCGTCGAGGGCGGCACGCGGCAGCGGCGCGACCGGACGGCGAGGGGCGCGGACGGCGATGGGGCGGTGGCGCGGTGAGAGTGCGTGAGTGAGAGAGTGAGGAAGAAAGGGCTAACTGTCGGTAAGTAAACCCTCTTTGCCGAGTGCCCATGATCTGGCACTCGGCAAAGATTTTTTTAAAAATTTTAAAATATACTTTGCCGAATGTCCTCGATCCGGCACTCGGCAAAGTCTTCTTTGTCGAGTGTCCTCCGGGCGACACTCGGCAAAGACTATTTCACTACACTTTGCTGAGTGTCAACCATTTGACCCTCGGCAAAGGCTTCTTTGCCGAGTGTCATCTCTGGACACTCGGCAAAGTACATTTTTATTTTTTTATTTTCCCTACCAAATTTTTTGTGGTGTGTTTCTACACTATATAGATCTACATGTACCATTTTGAGACAATTAGAAAATTGTTTTCTATAGCTAGTAGATTTAGTTCGTTTATTTGAATTTCTTCGAAAAAAACACATTTGAACTACAAGTCACTTGAAACTTGGAAAATCGTGCATGCAAAAATGATATCCATGCTACTTAGCACAAGTTACGACCGATTTCAGGAGCGGACCGGAAACTTCGAGCACTATGCTCACTCAACATGGCCGTGAACTTGCCATCCAGCTGTTTAAAAATTTTATAAAAAACAAACAAACTTAGAAAATCATGAAACTTGTCCACATGTCATAATATCATATGTAGAGTCTGTGATAAAAAATTTAGAATGTTTGAAGAAAGTTGTGAGATACTATGTGTAGAAACCTAAGAGAACTACACATGAAATCATAGAGTTTCAATGTGGATCTCTTAGGTTTGTACACATAGTGCGTTACAGCTTTCTCGAAACTTTTTCAATTTTTTATCACAACCTCTACATATGATATCATGACACATGGATAGGTTTTATGATTTTCTGACTTTGTTTGTGTTTTATACAATTTTTAAACACCTGGATGGCAAGTTCACGGTCATGTTGAGTGAGCATGGTGCTCGAAGTTTCCAGTCCGCTCCTGAAATCGGTCGTAACTTGTGCTAAGTAGCATGGATATCATTTTTGCATGCACGGTTTTCCAAGTTTCGAGTGACCTGCAGTTCAAATCTGAATTTTCCGAAGAAATTCAAATAAACAAACTAAATCTACTAACGATTGAAAACTCTGTTATAATTGTCCACAAATGATACATATAGGTCTACATAGTGTAGGAACATACCACAAAAAGTTTGGAAGACAAAATAAAAAAATAAAAATATACTTTGCCGAGTGTCTAGAGAAGACACTCGGCAAAGCGTCCTTTGCCGAGTGCCCAATATTTGGCACTCGGCAAAGACTGACGACCGTCAGCTGTAGACGGCCGCTAACGGCCCTTTGTCGAGAGCCATCTTTGCCGAGTGTTTGACTCTCGGCAAAGCCGTCTTTGCCGAGTGCTTGGCTGTGCCGAGTGTCCTGCACTCGGTAAATAGGATCTTTACCGAGCGTAGGACTTTGCCGAGTGCGGCTCTCGGCAAAGTCGGCTTTGCCGAGTGCCCGATAAAAACCGGCACTCGGCAAAGGCCCGGATTCCGGTAGTGTCTATATTCAATTTTGAATAAGAAGAGATTTAATCTCTTTCAATCCCAACAGTTCTGTACATCACTAACTCTCAATTTAAATTCCTGTTGTTTAAAAATTCTTTGATAGGCACACAACAGTTCTGTACATCACTAACTCTCAATTTAATGTCGGATGAAGGAAATTAACACTGTGTATGTTGAATAATTAGACAATTTTCAGATTAAATTTCGAATATAAATCATGACCAAATCAAAAAAACTGAAATAAAAAGTCAAATCAGATGATGCGTACTGATCAGACATACTGATAGATGACACGGACCGGAATCAGCAGGGTCGACGATGTCAAAGCAGCGGGATTCGGATTTCAGATCGGTCACGTGAAGCGCGTGTGACGTGAGAGACAGCGGAGTGAAGGATGCCCGTTGCAGCCTGTAGAACTAGCCCTAAAAAGACTAGTTTGGGATTTCAGTTTACATTTTGGCTTCATTTATTTATGCAGAACAAATGGTGACGGGAAATTCTATAAAGACTAGTTTGGGAACCTATTTTTTAAGAAATTTTATTTTTAAATAAAAATTACTTTATTTTTTCTTGAGAAAAATAGAATTTTTTTGAAAAAAATGGAGTTCTAAACTAGCCTAAAAATAGAAATATAAAAAGATAAAATTCTACTCTGGCCTATTGAGCTTTATTAGTTTCTTTTCGTGGGCTGGAAAGGACTTGATAATTTGGTTTTGGACTCCGTCCACTATATCCAAACAGGCTTCTATAAAGTTAAATTACACTACATGTATTCGACCTATTGCCCTTTCTTAGTTCTAGATGTTCAACTACGTGTATTTGGCCTACTTGGATCTTCTGTCTATAATATAAAGTGAGATTAACATAAATCACTACTAGTTAGTTGCCCTTATATTGATACAGATCTATATATTTTATAGGCATGCCTTCCTTAAATACGATATCTATGTTTCATATAGCTCAAACATGCGCATGTTATAGTGGTAGACGGCGAGCGCGTGTAACTATTAGACCACATTTTGAACCCTCGCGACGCTTTTTGCGAGAGAAAAAGTCGCGCAAGGGGGTGGGGAGACGTTGAGAGCGCGTGTGGATGAGGGAAGACGCACGAAAAAGCTTGTGCTTTATAGTTGTTAGTGACATGTATAAAGACTTTGTTTACAAGTAGAAAAGGCTAAAACAAAGTTGTCTCAGTCTAGATGCATTCTATTAGCCTTAATAGCGGTCTAAGAATACCTAGAGCTCAATGGTTCCGAGACTCCAAAAACAACTAAAACTAGCGAGTTACAGATCACAAAAAATATTGAAATCGTAAAAATAGTTCGAGACCACGGGACGTAAAATCTACAAAAAAATGGGCCTATTAAAAACAGCATGTCTATGTGTCTAGGTTGTCTTTTTTGATGTGCCAAAACAAACATATAGCCTAGGAACCACAAGCCTAAATAGTAGAAAACTCATGACCCTAGAATGACTAGGACTCAAGAGCATGGGAATATAGAACCCCAAAACACCTAAAACCAATGAGCTTTAGCTAATAAAAATGGTGAAAATTTAAAAATCGGTATGTGAGCATGGGATTTGAGCACGGGACTTGAAACATCTGTAAAAAAAATGGGCCTGAAAAACAATATTTTATTTAGTTCTAGATTACCATGTTTAACATACCCGAACAAACAAAATACTAGGAATCACAAATTAAAAATACTAATCCCATGGGTATTTGTGCTCTTCATGTTTGTAGGAAATTCAAAGAAATCGCTGTTTGTGAGTACAAACTTACTAGAAAAATATTCTCTCGACCTAGTTATATCCTAGTTGCATTAATAGTGGCCTAAAAATATCTAGTCATGGATAGTTGTGAAACCCCTATAATCAGTGAGTTATAGCTCAAAAAAAAATGAGTGAAAACGTTAAAATTGGTCCGAGAGGTGAGACTTTAAAATTCTACACAAGAAAAAAGCCTAAAAACATGTGGCTAAGCGCCTATATTGCTATGTTCGACGTGCCATAATAAAAAAGCCTACAAATCACGAAACTAAACTATCAAAAAAGATTTACGACCTCGGGTATTTGAGCTCCAAGTAGTTGCAACAAAAAAAAACGTGTTGTTTATGAGTAGAAAAATACTACCTCAGCCTAGTTACCTTAATAGTGAAATAAGAATGTCTAGAATTAGATAGTTTTTGAACCACTAAAAATATCTGAAACTAATGAACTATAAATTACAGAATTGGTGACAGAAAATTCCAAACAAAAGAAAAAGTGGGGGGAAATGAAAATGCACCAGCCGGGAATGAACCTGTGTCTGTATTCATTTCATTCGTGCAGAATTAGTGATGGGAATTTCCAAAAAAAAAACCGTTCATTCAATGAAGAATTATTGATTCCACACAAAAACTCGTTCATTCAACGATCAAATTAGTGATTAAAAATCCATATCCCAAACAAAAAAACAAAAATTGCACCAGCCGGGAATCGAACCCGGGTCTGTACCGTGGCAGGGTACTATTCTACCACTAGACCACTGGTGCGTTTGATTTTAAGGATAATTTAAGATGTTAATGGATATATCGTTACGATTGATTACAGGAAGAAAGTGTACTGCTGGCGTCCTATTCACATCACATCGCTATAAGTGACAAGCTTTGTGCTGTATCCACAGTTGCTCAGAAGCTCCTTAACCCTGAACAAGTGTGGATCTCAAACGTAACAGATGTTCAGATGCATGTAATCAGGACCTCTCCAGATTTTCTGTTTCTGCAGTGATGAGTACAAATGTTGTTTCCATTGATCAGAGGCCTCAACGGCATTTTCTTTTTATTAGCAAACATCAGACAACAAAGTACCGCATTACATAGAGTACGTAAATTAGGACGACGGAAACAAAAGCCACATGCGAAGAGAGCAGCTAGCATCAAGTGTTTTACAAGCTATCAAACCAAACCTCCCCTCAAAATATATGCTGTTGCCAAACCCATTGCGCATACGCCCAAAAAAAACTATTCTTTTAGCGAGATCGGCCGAGGCCAAGCGACGAGCTAAGCCACTTGCAGAGGTCGTCCAGTTCTTCAGGGATCGTATAATGGCCCAACCTGCGTCGTCACAAGTCACCTAATCAATCTGGTTGTCTGGGGGAGGAGAGGAAATTGAAACTCTCAGAACCTCATCTGTACCCGTTGTAGGGCTTGAAAGTCAGATATGAGAATCCTGAGTTCCTCAGAACCTCAGCTGATCTCTCGCCATCCCTGTAGACGACAACTTCATCCACTGCAAAAACACACGTCATTCAGAGAAAAAAAAGGAAACTTACTGTCAAGTAGTAGCATGTACTGAATTTCTTTTTCTTTTGAATCAGCATCATCATCACCTCTTCCATGAGTAAGCAGGATGGGCAAGGAGCCAGCCCTTCTTACAGCAATATGTGAACCCTCCATCTTGCTCCTCAGGGTCCTGCAAATATCAAGAGTTAACATTAGGATCCATGAAAAGTATTAGTAACGTAGCAAGTTTTATGACACAGATGATCTATGGAGAGGATGTCAAAGTTAGACCTTGAGCAAGGAAGCCAGCCACTCAAACTGATGACTGCGTTGAGTGCGATTGGATAGGGAATGCCACTTGTGAATTTGCCATGAGCATAGCATGCTGCTGAGTGAAGGGCAACGGCGGCACCCATGCTGAAACCGCCAATCCCAAGCTTCACTGCTCACATGTGAAAAACATCAATGGGTGAATAAAAGATAGCAACTTTGTATGAACTGTGTATCTAAAATCATAATTCTGCACATGAACTGACGAACATTTTTATGAGATATGGGCTTATAGTTAGCTTATCAACTAATCCTATCAACAGCAAAATTAGTATCGTGAGACTTAGCACTTAGCAAGGAATTACTATTAGTACCATCAGACGGCTCAGACGACAGCAGATTTGCAATGTGTGCAGCTGAAGCATCCAGTCCCTCAATGTCGTCTCGGCCATCTATAGATGTGTCCTCAACGTCAAACCCTGTTTCAGTTCCCAGAAAATAGGGATCAAATGTCGTCCAGGCTTCAGAGTTCACTAGTTCAGAGAAACGGCAACGTTGGAGTATGTAACTTCAGTTTCCATGAAAGGAACTCACATGCTGTGCAGGGGAATCCACCAAAAGCCGCGACAGGCCGGGTTGCAGCAGTGGGGCATATCCACTTGATCTACATGAACAAGTGTTCCAACATAAATAAGTCTCGTTGCAGTAAGAATAGCTGCCTTATATGCCCAAGCTAACTACACTGTTCTGAAGATGTTTACAAATACTGAAACTGTTTTTATCATGGTTCAGGAATAAGACAAGGTGTATCCATATCTATTGAGGTGTGCTTCAAGTACAAAGCATCCATGCTTACATTTGGTAGAGGAAGAGAATCCAGGAGCTGGGACCAGCTGGGAAAAAATGCAGAATGATTAAAAAGAAGGAAAAGGAAATCATTCAGTTCACTATGTCAAGAAAAGCATGGCAGCAGCAACTGCTAAAGATATTCCATTCCAAGTCATCTAAAATTTTGTAGGTCGCACACATTGTATAAAGCATCACATGTTCTCCGAAGTACCAGCAACACAAAAGATATGGAGATTGGAGAAAAAACATCTGGAGCTAAAGATTGACACACAAAACACTTAAAGAGGAATAACTCAGTACTGAACCAGTAAGTTGAGGAGCTAGCCTCCATTTCCTAGATTATCTGGAGAGGCTAAACAGTTAGCTAAATAATAATAACGTTGCGTGCAAGCAGCCCAGATGTTGATGTTTGCTTTTTTTTCGTTGTGGTGCCAGAAAACTAACATTAAGTAGGTAAAGAAAATCTGAAGCTAAACTGGGCAAATACAAAAAGTCAAAAAAGGACTCTTAAAAATGTGATGTACTGAACTAAAAGCAATCTTCAGCCTTACTATCAGTTGATTTTTCTCCGAAACTCGTAGCTGTCAAAAAATTTGATAGTGGATCACGAGAACAAGATACTGCAATTTTACTACGTCATTACAAAATATGTTCTTTACTTTACATAGTTTGTGCAGACAGAGAACTGTAAATTAGGAATTTTGTCTGATATAAACTTATAACTATGCAACATACATATGTATTGGCCTACTTTATGTATTACTAGCCCGCATCAAAAAAGTATTGGACATTCCTATCCCTTCTGAATGGGAAGTGGGAAAGCATTATCAGCGTCCTTCGTGGCATTGAAGGTGGTTAGGTGTACAACAGCCAACAGGTATGCGAAAATATGTACTTTGAGCAAAGCAATACTAGGAATATATGCATGCACAGACAGACAGACAGACAGACAAAAAGGAGGCCACTTGAATCATATAGCAAAACTGCAAAAGGTGGAAGAATGAAGTGTTTTAGATCTACACTGCCGTGATCTAGTTCTCTCCTTTCTTGATTGACAAGTGTAGTTTGCATTCATGTGGCAGTTGCATGAGATAGCATGCACGGAGGATCATCATATGAATAAAGCAAAGTTTTAAAAAAAAAGGTAGGCATGAGCCTAGCAATAAGTGGGTACCTAGCACCATTGTCACCTATGCCATGGAGCCACACAATGGTGGCTAGGTGCCTTCCCTTTGGCCTCACCACATATGTCCTCCCATAGTCGACTCTCCTACTGCTTCGTCCACCTGAATGATTGATCATTCATGTAGGATAAGGTATTGGTATAAATGGTAGAGATTAGAACGTATCCTATTCACAAGACCACCTTCGTGCAGACATGACATATGCATAAAATCAATCTGAACCCTTTCGTCCAACAATTTTCGGCTAACGTGTTTTACCAAAAAAAGAACATCTTGCACCCTCTCTTCCCCTGTGCCCAGCTACATATTTGAAAAAAAACTCCCACGTGCTCAGCCAAAGGTTTTGGATGAAAGGTCCATATTGATTTTGTGCGTATGTGCACGAAGGTGGTCTTGTGCATAGGATACATTACCAATGGAGAAATGAACTAGACAGTTTACCAGAAGAGCTGCTGCTGTAATAGCTCATTGTGTGATCTCCTGTACAGTTCTTTCAAGAAGGCGCACTATGTGCTGAATACGAATGCTCTTCTGAGCTCTGCTACTCCTTGTAAGCTCTGAAGGTCTGGGGTTGTATGAAGTGCAAAACCCAGTTGGCCTCTATTTATAATGAAAGCCTGGAGAGAGGAATATATGTTGAAAGATTCCCTGAATCTGCATTGCATGGCAGTGCGGTTTGTCACACCTTGTGCTGTCGTAGAGGATAATCGGATTCTGAAAATCTTATGGCACGAAAGGATATAAGATTATTTTTCCCCTCTAAGTGAGGAATCCTGCACACAGATATACATATTGAGGGTGGCAATGGCACTTTGCCATTTCATGAAAATGCATTTGGCACACAGGTTACTAGGCCGCATCTCTGACGGTGGAGAAATAACCAAATATATAATGTTGTCTTCTCCTTTTTCTCTGTTCTGCAGCCAATGAACAACTCTCTGCTGCATGGTGTATGGAGTATTAATGCGCACTTCCTTCTGCCAACAAATCCATGCAACTCCCTATGTGACAAACTCAAAACAAACTTGCAAGGAATAAGCATTAATCAACTTATTTTCTAGTCATGAACTTTTTTCTTTTGAATCACCACTAGCAGTTTCTGTTCGATTAAACTGCAAAAAATCTTTGATGGAAACATTACTTGCCCACAGACCCACAGAAAACCACTTGGTGACAGATTTTCACAAAGAAAGCAAAAACGAAATAATATTCTACTGCAAATTGCAAATGATATACCATCAGGATACAATAAAGAATTCAGAAAAGATGATTATATTGCAAGACATATCTATCAAGCCTCAGTACAGAATCAGCATGGATATGAGAACCAAAGGCAGAAATGCAAGTCCACTTGCAGCATATACGTGGCTACACTCTTCATGATGGTACATGAGTACACCAATATAAGAGGCTAAGAGCCTTAACATGTAGTAATTTTAATATAATGAGAACACCTGTAAAATTAAGGTTTTGAATTCAAGGTTTTGTAACAAAGTAGCTATGCAAACCATCCGATTCTTTCCAGCTCTCAATATTTTCAGAAGATTAACTTTTTACAGACTGCAAAAACTCCAGGTTTGCATGCCAGCAAAGGTGTTCACCTTTGCAAATATTCCTATTGCTTTTGCAAATGCAGAGCAGTTGATTCTTTTTCAATGATGCAAATTTTAAGAGGTGATTAAAAATACAAAAAGATAAATATAAACTGATGTCTATGCAAAATATGGTATTTTTCCAAGAAAATGCTAAGCTGGTAGAAAAAACAAAAAAACCTGGACCTTTTCTCATTTTTTTTGTGTGTGCCAGGCCCACTATATACAACAAGAATCATATTCCATTCTCCTTTTCATTTTCTAATGATTGAGATGGGCAGTGTGGCAGGCAGCTCAAGCCAAAATATGTGAGCTATGCGTGTTGTCCCTACACGGTTACAATAGCATCAGAGGTTTCAGTTTACATGGTGCTAGATGAAGCTACTCCACAAGACAGATTCATAAGCCACCTGATCTAACTTTTTTCACACTAAAAATTATAGGCATCATTGTGTTATGCCCTGGTACTAGAAGCATGCATATTGTTCCCCTCCATATTGCACATGTTCCTGCAAAAAGGTGTTTTTTTCTATAAAATCAGAAAAAGGTCCTCAAAAAGCAACCTATACAAAATATCAGATTTGTCGTTACTCAAAACCTAAAAGCATACAGTTCGAGAGGATACAAAAACAGGAAAACTATAAGTTTTTTAAATGCTTTCACTCCATGGTCCATGCTTACTATAGATCTATATATCAGCAGGATAACACAATTATGTACACCTTCCAGAGGGAATACTTGTGACTGTAGCTTCTTTGCAAGCAAGTTTCTGATTACATATGCAGTTAGGTACACTTTCCATATTCAGCTCCCACTAAGGCCAGTTCACTGAATAATTTTAAAAGGTAAAGAATACTCACTGTAAGAAGTCCACATCAAGGCTCAACAGAAGTCAAATTCTAAAATGCAAGAGGGAATGTGTAGCTGCCGTTATCTGAAGAATTATGCCTTTGGAAGTAAATGGGAGAATTATGCATGCTCCTTATTTCAATGGCTTGATCTCTCCAGAAAATCTGAAGTAGCATCTCCTTCTCCGCTTTCTATTTCATACTGTTACTTATACATGTACATTACTTGCCCTTTTGTGTTAGCAGTTATTTTAATGTACATGTTGTTCTTCCATTCAGTTTTAACCTTAGGACTTCTGAAAAGTTTTGGAAAGGTGAAAGGTAAGAAATGAAAAGCAATGTTTCCATAAACATAGTGTAGAATTTATCCCTTTGATCAACCTCAGATAGACCAAAGCAAAGGAATGTTGTTTAACTGGGGGTTTGAAGTTGTGAGATGGACCATCATAATCCATGGGTGACAGTAGGAAAACGCTGAAAGTTATGGCGTGCATATGGGCTGTGGAAATATTATAACCTTTAAGTCAACTATAGTCTCTCTCATAGTAAATCTTAAACAAAAATTTGTTAGTGCTCAATTTTCAACAGTGGTAACTGTTAACCATAGTGTTGAGTTCTCACAAGGAAAAGAAAAGAGAAAACTATAGTAACCAGATCTGAACTGGCAGTATCACCACCAAGTGAAACGTGACTAATCAGTGATCATGTAGCTTTGTAAGTAGATATGTGGTTACTACAGATTGGCAAAAGGAACAGTGCTGTTTTCGGGTGCATTGCACCAGCAGAAGATAGAATAGAACATAACAGAATCGAATAGAATAATTGTCATTGAGTAATCACTGCCTATTCCGTTCTGTTCAGGGGAACTATATGTGGTGCATATATCCATGAGTATGACAAGTTCAGCATCTAAATAAAAGGAGAACTCATCACATTTCCAACTTGAGCCTCTACTGTAAACTTGGTGATGAAATAAGCCTGTGATAACTGATAGCTCTTCCATGTTGATGGGATGAAACAATGAGACTAAAGAGTGCAGGCCAAGCTGAAAGGGAATACGTCATGTCTCACATCATTCCATCCATAAAGATGTGCAGTGCAAGATGCTGAAGGAATGTCATGTGCCCTAGACACTCTGCTTTCCAGGCAGAAAATTCCAGCTATCCGCTGTTACTCTGAAAGGCTGAATCCGTAATATGAAAACATGCCAAAGGTCGTTAGGAGTGGAAGAATCAAGACATTATCTTTTTGATGTGGTCTACACTATGTAGAGCTACTAGAGTGTAAAATGTCAGCGTATAGATGTCAAGGTCAAGCAGTGCAGAGATGAGCATCACACAAACGGTTGATATATTTGGCAACAACTACATTTCCTTGTATAATCTTTGGAGGTTACCATGGCAAAGAGAAAGCACCTGTGTAGCTCAGAGATTAAACGGATGCGATGTGCATGTCACTGTCTTCACAGGTCAGATCGTTGATGATAATGATTCGTCATGATATTGTTAGTTATAAAATGTAAGGGCATATACATATATATTCAAGACAGAAGTCAAAGCATTCAAAAACTAATAACAAAAATAAAATATAGAAAAAAGCAAATGAAACTCTAGACAGTTTTCCACCCAACCTTTTGTCGAGCAAGTGGTGTGCGCTACGCTTTGACGGTTAGAGCAGCCCGCCCTGCATACCAGTTACCACCATGGCAGAGCTAGAGATCCTTGTGTGCTCGCAAACGACCCGCTGTAACTTTAATTCGCTGCTGCGGGCTGCTCTAATCTGCGTGGTCCGCGGGGCGGCTGCCGCATGGTTGCATGGTGGGCTGGTGGCTGATGCCGTGGTTGAAGGCTTGAAGCCCGCGCTTGGCCACATAGAAAAAGCAATGGCTCGAGAGCCTCGCTGAGGCATGCTCAGTGTGCCAGCGTGGCAGCCGATGGGTCTGTTAACTGCACGGCGTTATCATAATAGCTCAACTTTAAACAATCGGGCTAGTTAATAGTATGTCACAGCTAATATTAGCTGCTATTACCTAATTAATACTTCTTTTTATTTATCGTATTTTTATTTAAAAATAAACTAATTGACGATAAATATTCGAGCATGGAGTTAGTACATCATAACTAATGTCCTTAAGCAACATATCAGTATAAAAATAATTAGTAGTGTGCTAACACACTAACATTAAATTTTACCCATCGAATCCATCGGCTAAGTTCAATCAAACTTCCTTTTAGACTATTTTCTAAAAACCCTTATGTTTTGATAATCCATATAATAGGGTGCGTCATCCTCAAGTAACATTGCACTCAACCATATATTGTAAATCCGATTCATAAGATTTGATGTTAGCATCATAATTATTTTTATACTATATGTATATGTTGCCGTTAAGTATTTGGGTAATAATTAGTTAGACTTGTTTAGATATAAAGAGCTAATTATTAGCCGCTAACTATGAAGCCTTTACGTCTACTCCGTTTAAAACTGTGTTTAAATGTATTTAAATAGTTTAAAAGAATTTGTATAATAATATTATAATATACATATTTATTATAATATATACATTGATGTATTTAAATGTTAAATATGCTAGAAAGTGTATATATTTGTCTATGTAAAAAATAAAGAAAGCAAAATCTTACTCCACCTATTTATGATCTTAATTAGTTCAATTGCAAATGTATAAAAATATACTCCATGAATAGTAAGGTGGAATTATTTCAAAATTCATATTTGATCAATGTAATCTACAGTGTTAAACAGTGTCATCTATAGTGTCGCGTCTGCTACTTTACACGATCCACTGAGCTTAAGTTTTTAGATAACCAAAGATTTTTCTCTTGGCAAAGAGGAATTGGTCTACATCCCAAGAATAGTAAGGTGGTCTTTAATACCCATAAGACTAGTTTTATGAAAGGTAATGGTCGATTTCACTCTAGATGCAAACAAGTAGGACATATAGAGCAATAATACAAAAATAAGATCAATGATATATCAATTAATTTTGATCCATGTAATCTGCTTATACGAAAGCTAAGTTTATTGGCGCATCCATTATTGGCCAAAAGAAGAAGGCAATTTAGAACAAAGGTTGCTTAAGTTTGACTAGAAATGTAGAAAATAGTATCATACTTGTATCAAGCAAGATTATTTTGAAAATATACTCCATGCTCAATCTAACGACATTTATTATATATCATAAGTATCATTTTTATATTTTCATAAAAAACTTCTCAAGAAACTAGATGTTCGTTTATTTTAAAATAGTTTGTATTTATCTTTTCTCAAAATGAGCAAGTCCTTTTTTTACTTCAACCATTCTGGCTCCTCCATTCAGCGTAAGTAATTTTGGGCTGGATGTATCAAACAGAACATACCAATGATGAGACTTGGGACAACATTGAAGCAACATCTAACGTACCTCTAATCATCGCTGGTACCTGTTGGTATCGATCTAGACACCAATCACTGCTATTTGTATCGATGGTGGTGCTCTCTGCGGCAACGCGAACGGTCCGCAACCTATGGCCGGATAGGCCGCAACTTGGCGCAGAGGCAAGAGTTCCCTGCTGACTAGCCGAACGGTCCGCGCCTAGGGTCGGACGGTCCACGCGTGCACAATAACGATGGCGTTCGACAACAGCATCTGGATCTCGCTCCCGGAAGGAGAGCCTAGGGTTTGTCTTGGGATCGGTAGGCCACTCAAGACACCTCTATACGACATAGAGTCGAAGAGAGGTGAAGATTAGAGAGAGAAAGTTGTGTTACTCTGTACTCCTAGGGCAAAAGGTAAAGAACAGAAGGTATATTGATTGTAGTTCGATTGTTGGTCCCTGCAATCGGTCGTACCCCTTTATATATATCTAGGGGAGGTCTGGACCCGTTCTTAAGCATCTTCCAATAGCAACCGTGGGTTTAGAGGGCTAACACGCGTGGAAAAAAGATTAGTTACTTACGCCTGATCCGATCTAATCGCGGAGCGTCCGCGTCTAAGTGCGGAGCGTCTGTAGGCCGAACCATCCGGTCCTCAGGGCCAGACCGTCCGGTCATGCCTAGTGCCACAAATGGTGCTCAACACATGCCCCTACCTTTTGAAGAAGCTGAGCGAACCAAAAGCACTGGTATAGGCTAGAGTCAACTCGATGTGACCACATCAGTTTTCTTAAGCATCTTGCCACGTACTAGGATGATATTGCTTCAGAAAATGACCGTTCAGCGCCATAGGCAAGTCTTCACCTTGCAATGTTTGCAATATATAGGCGTTACTAGTTATTACCTGTGTGATCTTGTAAGGGCCTTCCCAGCTTGGCAAACATTTCCCGAATTTCCGACCTCTGCTCCTTAACCGCAAGATGGTCTTCTATACTAGGTCTTCTACCTGGAATGACTTAGCCTTGACTTTCTTATTGTAAGCTTTGGCAACCATGATCTTGTTTGTCTCGATCTCTCCTAGAGCTATCAATCTTCTGTCAGTCACTTCATCAATATTGTTCATCATCAAATTATAATAATCATCAATAGTTAAATCGTTCTGCCTGGCAAACTTGGTAGCATTTAGGCTTACTTCCACAGGCAAAACCGCTTCCTGCCCATAAACAAGCTCAAAAGGAGAAACTTTAGTAGCGGAATGTTTAGATATTCTATAAGCCCACAAAGCCTCAGACAAGACCTTATGCCAATGCTTAGGATGATTATATATCTTCTTCTTTATAAGACTAATCAATATCCTATTACTAGACTCGGTCTATCCAATGGCCTGAGCATAATATGGAGATGAGTTAAGCAATTTGAGCATATATGATTCAGCAAACTCATGTACCTCCTTTGACATAAAAGAAGTCCCATGGTCTGTGGTTAAAGTCTTAGGAACGTCGAATCTATGAATGATAAGCTCAATTATAAACGCAATTACCTCTATGTGTGTCATGTCCTTTAGAGAAACGACTTTAGTCCATTTGGTAAAGTAATTTGTGGCGACCAATACAAATCGATGCCCTTTTGATGATGAAGGATGAATTTCTCCTATAAAATCCAATCCCTATCCCCTGAAAGGCCAATGTTTGATAATAGGATGTAATTTGGCTGCAGGAACTAGTTGCAAGTCACCGAATTTATAACACACTTAACATCTCTTGTAGTACTTGAAACAACCGGCTATCATATCAGGCCAATAGAAACTAGATCTTCACAATAGCCACTTCATATTCAGAGCCAATTAATGAGTACCACAATTCCCCTCATGTACTTCAGTCATAGCCTCATGAGAAGCATACAGAGACCGACGCCGCTGCAAGGCGGCACGACGAGAAGTGTTTGCCACGGAGCCCGCAGTCCCATGGTACCTGCGATGGTCGGAATTCCCGATAGTCTTCGACCGACGCGACCACCTAACATGATCCTACATCCCGGGACATACCCCCTCATCATCGAGCCGATCGTGGGGTCAAAACACCTCACCAAGGTGTTGATGGATGGGTGAGTGGTCTCAACATCATGTACGTCGAGACCTTTGATGGTTTGGGCATTGCGCGCTCATCATGCCTACCCCCTTAGGCAGATCACCCTCCCCATCACATTAGGGGATCCTACCAACTTTCGCACCGAATGACTGTAGTTCCAAGTAGTGAACTTTGCGGGATGCTACAATGCCATCCTCAAGAGGTCGTGCTATGCCAAGTTCATGGTTGTTCCCAACTACACATACCTGATGCTGAAGATGTCGAGGCCACACGAAATCATCATAGCCACCACTTCATTCTACGCGACATACGCCTACGAGCTTGCCAGCTTCGAGCTGGTCCTGACGCTTGTTGAATCCCAGGGAGGCGATAGTCCAGGCATTGCCAACGTGACTACGACCGGCCCTGATGCCGCCATATCCAAGGAGCAAGGAGGAGGCCTAGTGAGAGCACCTAGAGGGGGGTGAATAGGTGATCTTGTAAAAAATAGCTTGGACTAATATTAGATTAGTGAAAGCTAAGTCCAAGTTCAAGAGAGAAGTACAAGCGGAGTAAACTTATTCACTTAATTGCTCTCCACAATATGAGTATTAAACTTAGAGCAATTATGCAAGTGAAGTAAATGGAGATAGAGAGAATCACACAAGAATAAATACAAGTGACACAGTGATTTTTATCTGTGGTTCGGTCAAGTAGAATACTTGCCTACTCCACGTTGTGGCATCCCAATGGACGAGGGTTGCACTCAACCCCTTTCAAGTGATCCAACAATCAACTTTAATACCATGGTTCTCTTTATCTCAACAATATCCCTTTGTGAGGAATCTCCAGACTTTGGAGTCTCTCACACCTTACAATAAAGATCTCGAATGAGCACAGAAGTAAAAAGGGAATAGCAACACACACAAGAGCGAGAGTTGCAGCACCAACACGCACACAAGACAAGAACGAGCACACGAAAGCGGCACAATGGAGTTACAACTCAGAAAAGTGCTCGAATCTCTATCACAGTGAACCAGATGCGTGAATGCGAAGTCTCGGCGTCTTAGGATGTTAAAGAGGTGCTTGGTGTACTGTTCCATGCGCCTAGGGGTCCCTTTTATAGCACCAAGGTAGCTAGGAGCCGTTGGAGCTCCATTTGGAAGGCCATAGTTGCCTTCTGTTCGTGGGCGCACCGAACAGTCTGGTACACCACCGGACAGTAAACAGTGTGTGATTACCTTCCTTTTCTAGCGAAGCCAACTGTTGCAGCCACGACCCCCGTGGCCCACCATCCAGTCCGGTGTGACCTTCCGATCGTTGGTGAAGTCCACGTGTTGCCCGCTGATCGCGCGGCCGACCGTTGGCGTGGGCGCGACTGACTCACGGGACAGTCCGGTGAATTATAGCCGTGGCGCGCTGAGTTTTTCCCGAGAACAGCCAGTTCGCTGGGCGCGCCAACCTGAGCACCGGACACTGTCCGGTGCACACCGGACAGTCCGATGCGACTGGAGGCTGGTGCAAGTTTGGCTAGGCGTAGCCAAACTTCTCCAATCCAAACTCTTTTGATTTGGCAAGGTTCCTAGCACTTAGTAGAATATGTTAGTAGCAAAAATAATTTACTAAGTCGAGAATCATACCTTGAATTTCCATTTGCATCTTTTTACACTTAGCACAAAATAATATGTGTTGGGCATCTAATCACCAAAACATTTATAGAAATGGCCCAAGGGCACATTTCCCTTTCAATCTCCCCTTTTTGGTGATTTATGCCAACACATCAAAAGCAACTAAAAATGCAACAACATTTTCAAAGATAAGCTAAAAAGTGCAAATTGAAGACTAATTCATCTCACATAGGATTTGGCATATTTGGATTACTTTTGCCACCACTTGGTTTATTTTCTCAAAACAAATTTGTTTTCCTATCACTATGTCAAAAACACTTGTTTTGGCAAATCAAGAGATCTTTCACAAGTAATTTTGATCAAATACCAAAAACTCGCCCTTTTTCCCATAGTCAAATTTCTCCCCTGTAAGAGAACAGTTTTTGCAATAAGAGGGTTTTGATCAAATACCAAGAGTTCTAACTCTAAAATTTTGAAATTCACAAGTGGTTGGCTGATCCAGTTGCTTTGGCCTTAATTTCCCCCCTTTGGCATTAAGCACCAAAACAGGAGAACTATTTGGCCCTTTAACCCCATTGCCTCACACAAATGTCAAATAAGATCAAAGGCAACGAGAACACAAATAAGAACTTGGGACAAGATACATTGATACCAGAATGCAGTGGAAGCCCTTTCTTTGTCCAAGTTCACCTTTTCCCTTTCAATTTAACTTTGAGACTATATCAAAAGTACTCAAGCAAACACATTAGCCTCAAAGGATCAAGTTGTAGTCCATCCTCCCCCTAAACATGTGCTTCATGTGCATAGGGACTTGTGAGGTCCGGGGATGACTTGTACAACTTGAGCACCAAAAATAAGCAAGTAAAGATAGTACTACTTAAAGTAACATGATCAAAGGCATAAAGCACATGTATGCTATAGATCAATCCAAGTTCCACGAATCTAAGACATTTAATTCACTACGCAGCCTGTAAAACCTTTTCTCATCTAAAGGATTGGTGAAGATATCGGCTAACTGGTTCTCGGTGCTAATATGATAAATATCGATATCTCCCCTTTGCTGGTGGTCTCTCAAAAAGTGGTGTCAGATGTCTATGTGCTTAGTGCGGCTGTGTTCAACACGATTATACGCTAAGTGGATTTCACTCTCATTATCACATAGGAGTGGGACTTTGCTCAAATTGTAGCCGAAGTCCCGGAGGTTTTGGCTCATCCAAAGTAGCTGCACGCAACACTGTCCTATGACAAACATACTCGACCTCAGCGGTGGATAGGGCAACAAATGTTTGTTTCTTAGAGCTTCAGGACACCAGGGACCTTCCCAGAAACTGACAAGTCCCTGATGTACTCTTCCTATCAACCTTGCACCCGACATAGTCAGAATCTAAATATTCGATTACGTCAAAGGTAGACCCCTTTGGATACTAGATCCCGAAGCAAGGCGTAGAAACTAAGTATCTAAGAATTCGCTTAATTGCCACAAGGTGACATTCCTTGGGGTCGGGTTGAAATCTAGCACACATGCATACGCTAAGCATAATATCCGGTCTACTAGCACAAAGATAAAGCAAAGAATCTATCATAGACCTATGTGCCTTTTAATCAACTTACTTACCTCCTTTGTTGAGGTCCAAGTGTCTGTCTGTTCCCATTGGTGTCTTTGCGGGCTTTGCAACCTTCATCACAAACCTCTTGAGTAAGTCTTGAGTGTACTTCATTTGGGAGATGAAGGTTCCTTCCTTGAGTTGCTTCACTTGGAATCCAAGGAAGTAGCTCAACTCGCCCATCATAGACATCTTGAATTTCGGCATCATCACCTTGCCAAACTCCTCATAAGACTTTTGATTAGTAGCACCAAATATTATGTGATCGACTTATATTTGGCATACAAACAAATCACCATTACAAGTCTTAGTAAAGAGAGTAGGATCAGCTTTCCCAACCTTGAAAGCATTAGAAATAAGAAAATCTCTAAGGCATTCATACCATGCTCTTAGGGCTTGCTTAAGTCCATAGAGCGCCTTAGAGAGCGTGTTGACGTGGTCGGGATACCTGTCATCCTCGAAGCTAGGGGGTTGCTCCACATATACTTCCTCCTTGATTGGTCCATTTAGGAAGGCGCTCCTCACATCCATTTTAAACAACTTAAACGAGTGGTGAGCAGCATAGGCCAATAATATGCGAATTGATTCGAGCCTAGCTACAGGAGCAAATGTCTCCTCAAAATCCAAACCTGCGACTTGGGCATAACCTTTTGCCACAAGTCGAGCCTTGTTTCTTGTCACCACCCTGTGCTCATCTTGCTTGTTGTGGAACACCCACTTGGTTCCCACAACGTTTTGTTTCGGACATGGCACCAAGCTCCATACTTCATTTCTCTTGAAGTTATTGGGCTTTTCCTGCATGGCCAACACCCAGTCCGGATCCTGCAAGGCTTCTTCTACCCTGAAGGTCTCAATAGAAGAAACAAATGAGTAATGCTCACAAAAGTTAGCTAAACGTGAGCAAGTAGTTACTCCCTTGCCGATGTCACCTAGAATTTGATCCACTAGGTGGTTTCTTTGAATAGTCGCCCGGACTTGATTTGGAGGTGCTTGTGGTGCTTCTTCCTCCTTATCCTATTCTCCATGTGCTCCCCCTTGATCCATGCCTTCATCTTGAGGTACATGTTTCTCATCTTGAGTTGGGGGATGCACCAAAGTTGAGGAAGATGATAGATCTTGATCTTGTTGTTCTTGCGGTCGCATATCACCTACCGCCATTGTTCGTATTGCGGCCATTGGAACCTCGTCCTCATCTACATCATCAAGATCAACTTGCTCTCTTGGAGAGCCATTAGTCTCATCAAATACAACGTCGCTAGAGACTTCAACTAAACCAGATGATTTGTTAAAGAATCTATACGCCTTTGTATTTGAATCATAACCTAGTAAAAACCCTTCTACTGCTTTGGCAGCAAATTTCAAATGTCTACCTTTCTTTACCAAGATATAGCATTTGCTCCCAAATACACGAAAGTAAGAAACATTGGTTTTGTTACCAGTTTGGAGCTCATAAGATGTCTGCTTGAGGAGGCGATGAAGATAGAGCCGATTTATGGCGTGGTAAGCTATTTTATAGCTTCCGACCAAAACCACTCAACGTCTTGTATTCACCAAACATTGTTCTTGCCATGTCAATGAGTATCCTGTTCTTCCTCTCTACCACACCATTTTGTCGTGGTGTGTAGAGAGCGGAGAACTCATGCTTGATGCCTTCCTCCTCAAGATATTCTTCTAGTTGAAGATTCTTGAATTTAGATTCATTATCGCTCCTTATTTTATTCACCTTGAGCTCAAACTCATTTTGAGCTCTCCTTAAGAAGCATTTTAAGGTACCTTGGGTTTCAAATTTATCCTGCAAAAAGAACACCTAAGTGAAGCGAGAAAAATCATCAACAATTACAAGACCATACTTACTTCCCTCGATGCTAAGATAAGCAACGGACCCGAAGAGATCCATATGTAGGAGTTCCAGTGATCTTGATCTCATCATCACGTTCTTGCTTTGATGAGTAGTTCCCACCTGCTTTCTTGCATGGCATGCTGCATAAGGTCTGTCTTTCTCAAAACAGACATCGGTTAGTCCTAACACATGTTCTCCCTTTAGAAGCTTATGAAGATTCTTCATCCCAACATGTGCTAGACAGCAGTGCTAAAGCTAGCCAATATTAGTCTTAGCAATTAAACATGCATCTAGATCAGCATTCTCTTTTGATAAATCAACTATATAGAGCTTGCTGTCTAATACACCTTTAAAAGCTAATAAACCATCACTTCTTCTAAAGATAGATACATCAATATTTGTAAATAAACAATTGTATCCCATATGACACAATTGACTTACAAAAAGCAAATTGTAACCGAGCGATTCTACTAGTAACACATTTGAAATTGAATGCTCGATAGTGATGGCTATTTTACCCAGTCCTTTGACCTTGCCATGATTCCCATCTCCAAAGATGATCATGTCTTGGGAATCCTTGTTCTTGACGTAGGAAATAAACATTTTCTTCTCCCCCGTCATGTGGTTTGTGCATCCGCTATCAATGGTCCAGCTTGTGCCCCCAGATGCATAAACCTGCAAGGTAATTTAAGCTTGGGTTTAGGTACCCAACTCTTGTTGGGTCCTACAAGGTTAGTCACATAAGACTTTGGAACCCAGATGCAAGTTTTGTCTCTCTTGCACTTAGGCCCAAACTTCTAGCAACTACTAGCAACTAGTACTATTCTCACTGTTAGCAACTTCTAGAAACTACTTTTTTACCTTGGTGATAAAACCTTAGCTCTGCATTCTTCATCGACATCCACCTCCGGCTCCGACGCGGCGTCCGTCACTTCTAAGCGCCAAGAGCGTAAGAAGTATAGTAAGATCCCCTTACGCTACCCTCGCGTTTCTAAACATGCACCTTTGCTTTCCGTCCCATTAGGCAAACCACCAACGTTTGATGGTGAAGACTATGCTAGGTGGAGTGATTTAATGCGATTTCATCTAACCTCACTCCACAAAAGTATATGGGATGTTGTCGAGTTTGGTGCATAGGTACCATCTGTAGGGGATGACGACTATGATGTGGATGAAGTGGCCCAAATCGAGCACTTCAATTCCCAAGCCACAACCATTCTCCTCGCCTCTCTAAGTAGAGAGGAATATAACAAGGTGCAAGGATTGAAGAATGCGAAGGAGATTTGGGACTTACTCAAGACCGCGCACGAAGGTGATGAACTCACCAAGATCACCAAGCGGGAAACGATCGAGGGGGAGCTCGGTCGCTTCCGTCTTTGCCAAGGGGAGGAGCCACAAGATATGTACAACCGGCTCAAAACCTTGGTGAACCAAGTGCGCAACCTCGGGAGCAAGAAATGGGATGACCACGAGGTGGTTAAGGTTATTTTAAGATCACTTATTTTCCTTAACCCTACTCAGGTTCAATTAATTCGTGGCAATCCTAGATATACACTAATGACTCCCTGAAAGTTCCCTTTGACCCGAGAACAGGATCTGGATGTCGCCTAGAGGGGGGGGGGTGAATAGGCGAATAAAACTTATTACTTTAAAACTTAAATTCTTACTCTACTCAAAGACTTAGTACGCAGTGGAGTGAGAAGACTCTTCGAGTAGGTTGCAGCGAAATCAGAGATCCTGTCTCAAAAATGTCCTGCACTTCAAATAAAGCTTATACCACAGATAAGTATTGAAGTGCAGATATAAAGACTAGTAAGACAGAGAGTTAGGATACAATACAGAACAGAGCACACAGACGCAAGGATTTATCCCGAGGTTCGGCCAAGCCTGAAATGCTTGCCTAGTCCTCGTTGGAGTTAGCCACACCTGGGCTTGGAGTCTATTTCAACTCCTTCCTCCGTTTGCTCAGATCTGTCAGTATGACAGATAGAGCCTTTCACTATTGAATGGGGTTACAACAGAACCGCAGCTGCTTACAAACTTCTTGGCAGCACCCCGGCAGAGTAACGATACGCTCAAGACCTTGCTCTAGCTTTAAGCAGCACTTCTCTTCTCTCTAAAGGCTTATAGTTGTGCCTTCTACACAAACTAGAGAGATACACACAAGAGAGAGAGTGAGAATTGATCCGAGTGATGTCTACACTTGTTGGCTGCACTTGTATCTTGCTGGAGGCGCCTAGGGGTCCCTTTTATAGGCACAAGGGGCCTAGGAGCCGTTGGAAGCAATCCAGGAAGGCAAATCTTGCCTTCTGTCGGGTGGCGCACCGGACAGTCCGGTGCACACCGGACACTGTCCGGTGCCCGATTTCTTTCCTTCTACGTCGAAGCCGACCGTTGGCAGTCTTGGAGCCGTTAGCGCACCGGATATGTCCGGTGCACACCGGACAGTCCGGTGCCTCCATCTAGCCGTTGGCTCGGCCACGTGTCCCGCGCAGATCGCGCGGCCGACCGTTGGCCCGGCCGACCGTTGGCTCACCGGACTGTCCGGTGAATTATAGCCGTACGTCGCCGGTGAATTCCCGAGAGCTGCCAGTTTGCTCGAGCCAGCCTGGCGCACCGGACACTGTCCAGTGCACCACCGGACAGTCCGGTGTGCCAGACTGAGCTGCCTTGGCTATACATAGCCAAGCCCTTTGCACCTCTCTTCTTTTCTTCTTCTTTCTGTTTCTAACACTTAGACAAGTATATTAGTCCACAAAACCAATGTACTTCGTATAGAAACATACCTTCTCTTAATCATTAAATCTATAGCATTTCACATGCTTGAGCTTTGATGTTGGACTCATAAATCATCAAGTCGGTTTGACTTGATCTAGATTGACATTACTTGTGTTGGGGTCATGCTTCGTGGCGCCGAAGGTCTTGTAAGAAGAAGCAGCTTCGGCTGAAGTTGTCCCCAGGAGATGACCGAAGGTCCCTCTTCATGAAGCTTCGGTATTACAAACCGACTTAGAGATAGAATGACCTTTTTATCCATAAAGGTCTGGGTCAATGTTGTAAACTTTTATGAGGGGCATAATTGTAATTCTTCACAGGCTGCGTCCTGTATCTATAAATAGATGAACAGTATCCCCGTACTGTTCACGCTGACTTGGCATTTGCTTTCCGTCATCCTTGTACTTCTGCCTTCCTGCAATCCGAAGGTACACTTGTAATTTGAAGTCATTTCTATTCTTATATGATAATAAAATAGAAATGACGTTGTGATAATATTTAAATGTTTATATTATGCAAGTTCCTCGTCATAGTTTATTGTGCTTACGAAGATATGCTGTTTGTGACCTTCGTCCGGAACACATTATATCCCGAAGGGAAATAATGTTTTAAAGGACGAAGGGCTTTATCATTTAACACTTTTTATGTTGCCTTGTTCTTAATCCGAAGCATTTGAGAACAAGTCCCCAACATTGGCGCCCACCTCCGGTGAACTCACTTCCACTTTTCTGAGCTGATGGCTTCGTTCAACAATCAAGCTGAAGCTGCTTCGGCTTCGAAGCTGGTGCTCCCGATAACAGGCGGTTCTTGCTCAGAGCCGGCTAACAAGAAGCAGAAGAAGGAGGCTCAGAGAAGGGTGCAGCATGTTGGAGTACAGGGACCCTTCATCAAGTCAAAATGGTCCCACATTCCAATCACTTTCTCTCAGGAAGACCTTCAGCTTAAGGATTATCCTCACAATGATGCCATGGTTATCTCTTGTGTGATCAAAGGATTTCTGGTCCACAATGTCTTAGTTGATACAGGCAGTGCAACTGATATCATATTTGCTAAGGCCTTCAGACAAATGCAAGAGCCCGAAGACAAGGTCCATGATGCTACGCACCCTCTTTGTGGCTTCGGAGGGCGGCAGATTGTAGCACTTGGGAAGATTACCATGCCAGTAACCTTCGGATTTGTTAACAACACAAGGACTGAGCAAATTGTGTTTGATATTGTTGACATGGAGTATCCTTACAATGCTATCATTGGTCGCGGTACTCTCAATGCCTTCGAAGCAATTCTTCACCCAGCTTACCTCTGCATGAAGATACCTTCGGACCAAGGGCCTATTGCTATTCACGGAAGCCAGGAAGCTGCTAGAAGGGCCGAAGGAAGCTGGACTGACTCCAAAGCAATCCATAACATAGATGGAGCCGAAGCTTGTGAATAGTACAAATTCAGAAGGGAGAAAGCAGCTTCAGCAGATCAGCCGAAGCCCATGCTCTTATGTGCGGACATAGCAGAGCAGAAGGTGCTGTTGGGCTCTCAATTATCCGAAGAGCAGGAGAAAACCTTGATAAGGTTTTTGTTCAACAACAAAGATGTTTTTGCATGGTCAGCTAATGACCTCTGCGGAGTAAATCGGGATGTTATTGAACACTCGCTCAATGTTGATCCATCCTTCAGACCCCGAAAGCAGAGGCTTCGGAAAATGTCTGATGATAAGGCCGAAGGGGCTCGCAATGAAGTAAAAAGACTCCTCAGTGCAGGAGTTATCAGAGAAGTAAAGTACCCAGAGTGGCTAGCTAACACTGTTATGGTAAAGAAGGCCAATGGCAAGTGGAGAATGTGTATCGACTTTACAGATCTCAACAAGGCCTGTCCGAAGGACGAATTCCCATTGCCAAGAATAGACTCTTTAGTTGATGCAGCAGCTTCTTCAGAGCTCATGAGTCTGCTAGACTGTTACTCAGGTTATCACCAAATTTGGATGAAGAAGGAAGATGAGCCGAAGACTAGCTTCATAACCCCAAGTGGCACATATTGCTATCTTCGGATGCCTGAGGGACTCAAAAATGCTGGAGGAAGTTTTAGCAGAATGACTGCGAAGGTCCTCCAGACTCAGATAGGCAGAAATGTGCTAACTTATGTTGATGACATCATTGTAAAAAGCACGAAACAGGAAAATCATATTGCTGATTTGCAGGAGACCTTCGCCAGTTTCAGACAAGCTGGCTTGAAGCTGAACCCAGAAAAATGTGTCTTCGGAGTAAAGAAGGGGAAATTTCTTGGATGCTTGGTTTCAACAAAGGGAATTGAAGCTAATCCAAGTAAAATTGAAGCTATACTTCGAATGGAGTCACCAACTACAAGAAAGGGGGCCCAAAGATTGACAGGGAGGCTGGCATCTCTCAATAGATTCATATCTAGATCAGCAGAAAGAAATTTACCATTCTTCGAAGTGCTGAAATCAGCCGAAGTCTTTCAATGGGGATCAAATCAACAAAAAGCCTTCGAAGAGCTGAAGCAATATTTGATAGATCTAACAACGTTAACTCCACCAACGCCAGGGGCTCCTTTGTTGTTATATGTGGCAGCTTCGCACTCAGCAGTAAGTGCAGCACTTGTCCAGGAGAAGCTTGATGGCCAAGTCAAGAAGCAGGTTCCAGTGTATTTTGTATCTGAAGTCCTCAGTGTATCAAAGAAAAATTATACAGAACTGGAGAAGGTATTATATGCCGTTTTGATGGCATCCAGGAAGCTTCGGCATTATTTTCAAGCATACAATATTGTCGTTCCTTCTTCGCAGCCGTTGAAGGATATTATGAGAAATAGAGAAGCTACTGGACGGATTGGAAAATGGGCTGCAGAGCTCAATGAATTTTGCATTGATTATGTGCATAGATCCTCGATCCAGTCTCAAGCGTTGGCAGATTTCATTGCCGACTGGACGCCAGGGGCTCAGGATGAAGAAACAAATAAGGATGCCGAAGTGTGGACAGTGTTTTGTGATGGCTCTTGGGGAACCTTCGGAGCAGGAGCAGCCGCTGTGCTGGTCTCACCATCCAAAGTTAAAACTTGTTATGCAGCAAGACTTGATTTTAGCTGTACAAACAATGTAACTGAGTATGAAGCTCTGCTTTTGGGCCTTCGGAAATTAAAAGCAATGGGAATCAGAAGGGCCATCCTTAAAACTGATTCCCAGGTTGTTTCAGGTCATATCGATAAGAGTTGCAAGGCTAAAGATCCGAAGCTTGAAAAATATCTGGACACGGTCCGAAGAATCGAAGCTTCCTTCGAAGGATTTTCTGTCAAAAATATCCCTCGAGGACAAAATGAGCATGCTGATTTGCTAGCTAAGTCAGCAGCACAGGGGCTGCCTCTACCTTCGGATGTGTTTTTCGAAACAATAAAGGCACCTTCAGTGGAACTCCTTGAAAGAGCAGTCCTCAACATATCTCCTGTTTATAGCGAAGATTGGAGAACTGAGATCATCTCTTACCTTCAGGGTAAGTACCTTTCAGATGACGAAGCTTATAACAGGAGGATAGAGGCAAGAGCTCGTCCATATGTCATGATAGAAGGGGAGTTGTACAAGCATGGAGTTTGCGCTCCGCTGCTCAAGTGTTTATCTAGAGCCGAAGGTGTAGAGTTGATGAAAGAAATACATGCAGGCCTGTGTGGATCTCACATTGGATCTAGGCCGTTACTTGGAAAAGTTTTCTGCCAAGGGTTTTATTGGCCGAAGGCAGCTTCGGATGCAGCGGAATTAGTTCAAAAGTGCGAAGGCTGTCAGAAATGTGCAAAAGATCAGAAACAACCTTCGTCTTTAACACAGCTCATACAACCCATCTGGCCATTGCAGAGGTGGGGCCTTGATTTGTTAGGTCCATTGCCACCGGCTCAAGGGAATCTAAGATATGTTGTAGTGGCTGTGGAGTATTTTTCTAAATGGATTGAGGCAAAGCCACTAGCCACAATAACTTCGGCCACTGTCCAAAAGTTTTTCTGGCAGAATATTGTTTGTCGTTTCGGGGTACCGAAGGCCATCACTGTAGATAATGGAACACAATTCGACTCCGAAGCCTTCAGAAATTTCTGTGATCAAATTGGTACGAAGATCCATTTTGCACCAGTCAGGCATCCGGAGTCAAATGGGCTCGTTGAAAGAGCCAACGACATTATAATGACAGGAATAATGAAGTTAATCTTCAATCAACCCAGGGGAAAGTGGCCAGATCAGTTAACTAAAGTGGTGTGGAGCCACAATACAACAACATCAAGGTCTACAGGCTTTACTCCATTCAAGTTATTATTCGGTGACGAAGCAATAACTCCGGAAGAAGCTAAAACTGGATCAATAAGAGTAGTAGCTTCGGCAGAATCAGGCCCTGAAGATGCTTGTTTTGTGGAAAAAGATGCCTTAGAAGGGATCAGACTTCGGGCTGTGGAGAATATCAATAAATACCAAGCTGAAACAGTCAAATGGCGAGATAGAAAAGTTCGGCTAAAAAATATTGAGCCAGGACACTTGGTGCTTCGAAGAGTGGCCAACCCAGACACAGTGGGCAAGTTACAGTTGAAATGGGAGGGACCTTTCTTGGTAGCATCTTCGTCAAGGCCTGGTTCATACAGATTGAAGGACATGGACGGCAATGACATTCCAAGATCTTGGAATGCAGATGAGCTTCGGCGATATTATGTGTAATTTGATGTAACCTTTTTTATGTTTTTTCTTTTTTCATGGCACCCTTTTCCTTTCTAAAGGGGGAGAAAGGTTTTTAATGGGGCCATCATATGTAATTTTCTTTTTAGTTCTATAAGAGCAAGATCCCCCAAGGAATGTAAATGTAAAAGCTGAGAACGCACCATCGAGTGCCGAAAGTAAAAAGCAAAGAAGCTCCAAAGTCGTTCCTAAGGGGATGCAGAGCTTACAGCGAAAAGTCAACGCTGATTCCGCCGAAAGTAAAAGGCGAAGAAGCTCCAAAGTCGTTCCTAAGGGGATGCAGAGCTTACAGCGAAAAGTCAACGCTGATTCCGCCGAAAGTAAAAGGCGAAGAAGCTCCAAAGTCGTTCCTAAGGGAATGCAGAGCTAATGTGTGATTGTTTCTAAGGAAATAATGGCTGAGGGTATGGCTTCGGATATGTGTTTGGACATTCATTCGCACATCACATTACATCATAGCATTTGCATTCATAAACATTCATTCATGGCATAAGTGGTTGTTTCGGCAAAAAAGAAGAAGCGGTCTTTTATGCTTCGTTGTGTATAAAAAAGAGAGGTTTCGGCAAAAAAGAAGAAGCGGTCTTTTATGCTTCGTTGTGTATAAAAAAGAGAGGTTTCGGCAAAAAAGAAGAAGCGGTCTTTTATGCTTCGTTGTGTACGAAAAGAAGGGAAGGTGTTTGTCACACCCGGTTTTTAGAAGGTAAACCGAATGCGAACCATGTACGTGCCAGGATCAGTTATTCACGTACACAGCAGTTACATAACATGGACATCATCACACAGTGCTCAAATAGTATTAAAAAGGGGAAATAATAGTCGATTACATCATACGTCTGAGACGTCCATATAGTTCTTACAATAAATCAAAGTGCGGAAAAGAAACGTAGATAACGCGGCCTTCACAGGCAGCCGACTGGGGGTTGCCGCTAACCCACACCTAGAACTCGTCGTAGTCCTGGAACTCCTAAAAGTCTCCTTCCACAGCTTCATCTTCTCCTGAGCAGTGGTTGCAATGCTGACAACCTGGAGGGGGGGGGGGATTTGGTGTGTAGAGCAAGGGTGAGTACACATCAACATACTCAGCAAGCATCCCGTTTGGCTGTAGTGGACTAGCTTTATGTGGAGATAAGTCAAGCAGTTGCTTTTAGTTGGTCAGGTTATTACTTACTAGTAGAGAGCCAGGTTTTAACATTAACCCAAGTTATTAGCCCAATGTATCCTTTCCAAACGGAAAGAATACCACTTACCAGCACCATAATCATAATCAGAACCATCAATCTCATTGCCACCTGTACCAAAATGTCTCTGATCAAGTACCACTAATCTCTGGAGCTCCCTTGGCCGCTCATAACCGCGAGCACGGCTGATATATCAGTTTCATAACACTCTGCAGAGGTTGCGCACTTTACCCATAAGCCGTGATTCCCTCTTGCCTCGGGCCGATCAAACCCTTAAACACTACCAAGGTGAATAGGCAGGGTCTCACTACGTAGCCTTTACGAAGATTCCCCGGGGCTGTAGCCTCCCGTTAGGTTTCCTAAATGTACCGCACTCCTCCCCAAGGGACAAATCAACCTTGGCAGAGCGAGCCGCATACACCGAGCCCCATTGACGGCACAACGGCTAAGCGAACTACACCCCGGTTCCTCTAATTATTCAGCTAAGGGCGTCCCATTCCACCCTCATGGTTGCACTGTTTTCCCGGGCGGTCATCCATTGAACAGGTCCTTACGGAGAGGCACTCGAGAAACCGCTCGAGTCCCCTTGAAGGTCACAAATATAATCATAAATAAGAAGGGAAAACAGCGTATCACAGATAACCACATCATGTTCATTGATTAGAGTTGAGCAATAGCATCAGACTAAGCAGTAATAATCCGACCCAAATAGGTAAACAAGGACATGGATAATAAAAGCTAGTCAATCCTTAGGTATAAATGTGTAATGCGGGAGGTGAATTAAAGAATGAATAGGACAGAGATAGGTCAAAGGACACTTGCCTCCACCAACCGACTGCTGCTCAGGGGCTTCTCCTGCGAATTCCTCGGGCTCTTCGACCGGATCGTTCTCTATGCGAGCGCAAACATACATACATCCACATATTTAATACAAAAGAACAGTACACCATACAAGGGAACAAATAAAGTGAGTATGCATCAAGTATGACATTCGATATCGCATTCATTATGATTAGAAAGAAACGGGAAAAGGGTCTCGCAGGGGGTTAAAGTTTTATGCACTAATGATTAGTTACAATTGGTTCTTAACAAAAGAATTCTGTTATATACACTAATGGAAACCTAGTCATTTTAAGTTGATCAACATTGAATGAAATAAACAATTAATTACGTGAATCAACTAGCGCAGCGAAGTTCTAAATTAAACTTCCTATTTCAATAGCATGAACAATGATTAGCCTACCTAAAATGAAATAACTATGATCACAGAAAGTAAAATAAAATAAAATAAAATAAAATAAAATAAAATAAAAAAAATAAAACAGGGGGGGCGGTTGAACCGGCCCTAGGGGCGGTTGAACCGGCCGGGGGCAGGGCGGCCGAGCTGGGCGCGGGCGCGGGCAGCCGAGCTGGCGGCCGGGGCGGCCGAACCGGCGGCCAGGACTGGCCGAGCTGGCGGCCAGGGCCGGCCGAGGCGGGGACGCGGCCAGGGGCCAGGCGGGCGGGGCCAGGCGCGGCCAGCGGCCGGCTGGGGCGCGGCTGGGGCGGGCTGGGGGCTGGCCGGGGCCGGCTGGGCGGCCGGGGGGCGCCAGGGCGCGGCTGGGCGGCCGGGGAGAGAGGAGGGGAGAGGGGAGAGGGAGGGAGGAGGGGGGCTCACCGGCGATGGGCGGCCGAGGGCGAGGGCGAGGGCGGCCGAGCAGGGGACGGCGGCTAGGGCAGGGGGCGGCGCTAGGGCAGGGGGTAGAGGGTGGCGGCTAGGGTGGGGAGGGAGAAAATGAGAGGGAGGGAGAGAGGATTGGGGAAAAGGGGAGGTGGGGGGGGGGGCGGTTGGGCCTATTGGGCCCAAAGGGGGGCGCGCGGGGGGCGGCTGGGCCGGCCAGGGGCCCACGGCGCGGGAGAGAGAAAGGGGAAGAGGGAGAGAGAAAGAAAGAAAGAGAAAAAGAAAAAGATTATCTCCTTTTCGAAATTCGTTTTTCCTAGATGAATGCATTCACGTTCTCAATCAATCCAAAAGAATGCACGGTTCGGCATGGTGCATCAAACAACATAAAGTATTTAGGGTTTTCTTTACACGGGAATTCCAAACTGAATCCCGCTAAAACTTTGGAAAAGGTCAAGGTCTAGCGAGGGAAAAAAGAAAAAGAAAAGGTAACGCCCGAATTTGGCGAGTAAAGAAAAGAAAAAATTCAACTGCAAAATTCGGGGCGTTACAGTGTTTTTTCGCCTTCGGCTCAAAATACTAATTTCGTCCACATCAAAGCACCTCAATGGAAGGGTAAGGATATATTACAAGGTATGAACAAAGTTCATTAAGAACAGTTTAGCTGTATTTACAAAAGTTGTTACAAAAGTCTCTTGAGTTTTTCTAGTCTACTCCTACTAATCTTCATCGGGCTTCAGCTTCGGCGGCATATTATTTAAGCATCAGTTTCAGCTTCGTCGTCCTACATGAATCAAGGTATTGTGAGTAAAAATCAAGATTGAGGGAGAAGGTAAGCACAAGGTATGATTTCTTACTGGTTCAAGATGACTTCGAGCTTCGTCTCCAGCTTTTTCCCGCCTGCCTTTGGTCCATATCATCTTTATAAATCTGTTTGAAATGCTTCGGGCGAGGTCAGGAATATCGTCTAGCATTGACGAAGATAGAGTGAAATTGGGCCTGTTGACGATTTTTCCATGATCACAGCCGGCCTTCAGAAATGCTGCAGCGGTGCCCCGAGAAGCTACCCAGGCACAGAAGTCACCGTGCCCGGCTATAACTTCGTCAAGCTCATCAATTTCAGCTTCAATATGGTCGAAGGTTCTTGGCAAATTTTCAGCTGAAGGGGTGAACTTTCCACTGCTGGCTCCAACTGAATAAAAGATCTTTTTTAATTGTTGAATACAGTTGTTACTAAATTTCAAACATTTGTCTTGAAGGCTTGTCAATGATTTCTTCAAATCTGAGTTTGTTTGGACTTCGGCCTCAAATTTTGAGTTAAGCTCTAGCTTCTCTTGTTCAAATTGTTTTGATTGGCAGAGAAGCTTCGAATTCAATTCCGCTACTTTAGCTTCAGTTTCTGCCAATAAGCCTTCAGTTGTTTGGAGTTCGAAGTCTTTATTTTCAATAATAGCTGATTGCTCTTTTATTCTGCTCTCTAAATTTTCAATTATAATTTCGTGTTTCTTATCCTCTAAATCTTGCTGCATCTTCAAAGCTTTGCTCAGTAGCATGCTCTGCACATAAACAACCTTCGTTAGAAACACTTTCATTATTAAAAACAATAAAAGTCAGAGAAAATTGTTTACCTTGAAATTGGAATAAAATAAGCTACCAACGATATGTTGTCGTCGATAGCGGCTGATATCCGTTTCCAGCTTCGGAAAACCGATACTCTTTGATAGAGTATCGATGACCTTAGCTCCAGTTTGATCCCGGATGCAGTTCAATTTCTCATCGTCAATACCTCCGAAAAGAAGAGCTCCTGGTTTATATCCGCAAGATTTGGCATATTCTTTAAGCTCTTCTATTTCGGCCTTCGACAGTTCTTGCCCAACTAAATTTTGAAATTTGAAGGCTTCGTCCTCTGAAGTATCTTCGGCTATTTCCTTTCCCTTCCCAGGCAATGTGGCCATGGTTTCTTCGGCAGCAGTAGTAGCTTCTTCTGCGGCCATGTCTAGCAGTATTTTGTCGATGTCTTCAATTGTAGTTTCCAAGTTCAAATCTTTGGCCGAAGCGGCTTCGGTAGCCGCAACCTCCGAAGGTGCGACTTCGACATTTGTTGTGCCCTCAACCGCTGGCGCCTTCCGAGTTGAAGCCCTCGGTGGCGTCTTGTCAATGACTTCGGTCACTGCAATAATTCTTTGTCTCTTTGTCTTGGTTATCTTCTTCGTTTTTTCGGGATCCTCCACCTTTCGAAAAAGCTTCGTCAGTTGAGGCCCTAATGGACTTAGCTTCGCGGGCAGGGTTTCAGTCATTACCTTTAAGATTTCTTCCACGTCGGTGGTAGAGGGTGATGCAGGAGTCCCCTCTTCATCGGATAATTTTCGCTTCGCAGATGATATTTTTCTCTTCTTTGGAATTTTCTTCTCTTTTGGTGGTTCTTCCTCATCTTTGTTCAAAGTTTCGGCCACTCTTTTCCTTTTTTGGCCCTCAGCACCCTTATTCAACCGTTCATAGTCAGGGTACTCGAAACCCAGGGCATCAAACACTCGGTTTAGTCTTCGCTTCGGACGGGTGCCGAAGGCCGCAGTCATTAGCTGATCTTCTTTTTTGGAATAATTCCCAAGAATTTCATTGCACATTACTTCAACTGTGTCCAACCACTCTTGGCAAGGTTTTTTAAAGTATTTCTTGAATTTGAAATGGTAAGGAAGCCGGACAAGTTCCCCTTCTTTCTTCTCCCTTTCCAGCTTCGGCATTTCCCATTCTTTTAAAGTAGGGAAAACCCTGAAGGCCAAGAACTCTTGAACCAGGTCCCTAGTACTGATATGCTCTGAGATAATTTTAAACTCACCCAGTGCAGCCCAGGTGGGACCTTCTAATGTCATATGGCATCGTGGTCTTGTTTCTCCGAAGATCAATTCAAGTGGGCTTTGTACCAACTTCTCTTTGTCTTCGTCAACCTTCACATAAAACCACTCTGACTTCCAGCCTGCCGGCCATTTGCTTCGGTAGCTAATAACAGGAAACTTTGTGGTTTTCCGATAGGCAAAATTGTAGCAACCAAAGTTATCATGTAATCCATCTTTTCTAGCCTTCGTCTGGTAATGTAGCTCATGAACTCGACAAAAACTGTCGGCAAACGGTTCCACCGCCTGGCTTCGGAGGGCCCAGATGTAAACACTAAGCCTAACGACAGCATTAGGAGTCAACTGGTGAAAGTAGATACCAAACTTCTTCAATACATCTGCAATAATCCCATGAAGGGGGAATCTTAACCCAGCCTTTAGAAAGCTCTTGAAAATGACTATCTCATCCTTCTCTGGCTTCGGGGTAGTTTCTTCTCCCCCGAAGCGAAGTAGCTTCTTCTGATTTTCACTGAAATAACCTGATTTCACCATCTTGGAGAGATCAGCCTTCGAAACAGTCGACTTTCCGAAGTCCAAGTGGCTGGGCTTACTTGGCATGGCAATGCGATAATCATCTTCGGGATCAGTTTCTTCAATATTCTCATCTTCAGCTTCGGCAGTTGCTTGTACTGCTTCAACAGTGGGGATTTTCTCCGAGGTTACCAGTCCGGATCGTTGCATTGCTTCGGAGATGGGAATAGTCTCCGAACCTTCAGCTTCGTCTCCTTCACGCTCAACCCTGGCGATAGATCGCACTCTGGCCATTTAATTGAGTTTGTGGAAATTGAATACTTTTTTCTCCCGAAGCCTTTCTTTCTGACGAAGCAGACTTCGAGTTGGACCTTCGTTCGTTTCCGAGAGTCAAGCTTCGGCTATGGTTAAAAATTTTGGCAGCAAAACAGTGCAAATAGCAATGAATGCTGTGGTAACTTCACACCTACCCGTCTGTTTATATAGTGTTGCAGGTAAGAAGGCGAAACGCCAGAATTTTTACACCAGGCGGACAATCACTAGCACTCGCTGCACGGTGGACCGTAGAAACTAAACAGTAACTCTGTAAGGTGGGCCTGACACACGCTCGGAAACTGGATCGTTTCTTGACAACGAGCTCAGGGAAGGTGTTTTTTGGACCTTCGGCTTCCCGAAGTTGAAGAGGCTTTTTTCACGGATCAAGCTCGTTGCGAAAAACGATCTAGCGCCGCGAAAGGGGCTACTGTTGGGGTCATGCTTCATGGCGCCGAAGGTCTTGTAAGAAGAAGCAGCTTCAGCTGAAGTTGTCCCCAGGAGATGACCGAAGGTCCCTCTTCATGAAGCTTCGGTATTACAAACCGACTTAGAGATAGAATGACCTTTTTATCCATAAAGGTCTGGGTCAATGTTGTAAACTTTTATGAGGGGCATAATTGTAATTCTTCACAGGCTGCGTCCTGTATCTATAAATAGATGAACAGTATCCCCGTACTGTTCACGCTGACTTGGCATTTGCTTTCCGTCATCCTTGTACTTCTGCCTTCCTGCAATCCGAAGGTACACTTGTAATTTGAAGTCATTTCTATTCTTATATGATAATAAAATAGAAATGACGTTGTGATAATATTTAAATGTTTATATTATGCAAGTTCCTCGTCATAGTTTATTGTGCTTACGAAGATATGCTGTTTGTGACCTTCGTCCGGAACACATTATATCCCGAAGGGAAATAATGTTTTAAAGGACGAAGGGCTTTATCATTTAACACTTTTTATGTTGCCTTGTTCTTAATCCGAAGCATTTGAGAACAAGTCCCCAACAACTTGGCTCCAACATCCTGTAAAGGTCACATAGAACATCTCCAAACATAGGAACAACCCAAACTAAAGATCAAGGTGAACTTAGCTCTTTTGGGCTGCTTCCAGTTCTGGTTTTGACACTTGTTCACCTTCTAGTGACCTTGATCTCATCCTTAGAGCTTGATCTTGAGCCTTATGACTTACACCACATAACTGCAGTTGTTACCTCATTGGCTGTAAATCACGTCCTTATGTAGTGATCCTTGATGTGCCATAGCTGTTCTCAACTCGATCACCCTTGACTTTGCAAGCCTCCTTCTTCACCCTTGGCTTTGGGTTCCTCAGCCTCCTTGACCTTCTCCCGTGCACTTGGTACCTCGAAGCTCTTCTTGCCTCCGTCCTTGGCTTGATCAGTTGTCTCCGAGCTACGCACCCGAGTCTCACTTTATGCAATGTCCATCTTACTTGTGATGTCCATTATGTATCCATAATCCAGTTCTTGGACCATCACATTTGTTCACTTGTGTTGAACCTTGTAGACTTTACCTTAAGCACCTGTTCAACACTTAGTACACTTGTTAGTCCTTTAATTGAGTTGTCATCCAAACACCAAAACTCACAAGAGAGCTTTCAATCTCCCCCTTTTTGGTGATTGATGGCAACACAATTAAAGCTTACATAAGAATAAGATTTGAAGCACAAATTTTGAATTCTAAGTTTATAGAATGCTCCCCCTAAATATGTGCTTACTTCAAAAACATAATCTTGACCTCAGACGCCAATTTGCACATACTTAGGCAATTCGAAACATTTCTACACCTTAGCACTTTTTAGGATGCATTGTGTCAAGAATCAAACCATGATGCTATAACACACAAATGCACATAATCAGAGTTAAACACCATTCAATTTAGTGGATATATCACAGGAATATCAACCTACCACTATTCATCATTAAGATACCAATTCAAACTAAGACACTAATTGAAAGCAATCTTAAAGCACCATTAACCACATGACTATCTATTACACTATAGAAACCAAATAATTCATAGCAACGGAAGCACTAGTCCATATGATGCAACACATATGGAAGCACTAGTCCATATGATGCAACACATATAATACTGCAGGAAGCATATGAATAACACACTAGCAAAGCTTAAACTAACACATCACCCCTTAGGATAAGCTTTCCTCTCAGGTTGAGATAGCAAAGCTTAAACTAACACATCACCCCTTAGGATAAGCTTTCCTCTCAGGTTGAGATAAGCTTTAATGCACAAATTCTCCCCCTTTGACATCAAACACCAAAAACCATACTCGAGCAAGAACATAGGATGATGTCAAGGGACAGCAGGGTGACAAGGGGGAAAACGACTATCAAAAACTCCCCCTTACTTATTGAACATATGCACTATCAACATTTAGGTAAGATACATATATGCAAAAAGATTAATACTCCCTTTGTACCTTTACCATGTTGTAGTGTACTTCCCATCTTGAAAGTATCTGATCTCTCAAGAGCTTCTTCACACTTGTGCCTGATTCTTTATCCTTACTTTTTCTTGTTGCTAAGACACCAAACTTAGAACAAGTTATAGTATTTGGCACAAGAAGAAACTTCCATTCTAATGATTATCAAAAGATGTCAATTGAAGTAGACTATCACGGCTACTAATTGAAAGATACCAATTGCAAAAGTTCATTTATTATCATAGCTCCATGATATTTAAGAATAAGCAACTATTATCACCAGATATTATAGAGCATGAGCAATCTAAAATTATGCACTTACGACTTGAGATACCAATTTCTTGACTTACAGAGGTACCCAAGTCCTGATTGCTCCATTTCTTGCTTATCTTCTCTTTTCCACCTAGAGACTATACAAGATTGCTCAAGAAACAGTTAGTCTCAAAAGACACAAGTTATGTGTGCTCCCCCTCAAGTTGTGCATCAAGTATTTGAATGACTTGCACTTTGCACATTCTAGCTTCCTTAGAACTAGAGGGGATCACAACATACCTTGGTCAAGGCATACTCTACCACTTTCATCACCCAAAGATGCCAATTTGAATATCAAATGAAACACCACTTAACACCAATTGAAGGCTAAATGAAAGGTTGACTAAATACAACAATGCACGCCTCGGTGGCACCTAAGCCAATTGAATACTCACAAGAAGTCTAACATTTACGCAACTTGTACATGCTTCATATTTAACTATCATTTCATATACCAATTGAAGATCAACACAATCATGTATATAAAGCGAAATATCTAAGCATGTCATAATTAAGAAGGTTTCTTAGGTGCACAAAAGAAACAACATTTTAAAGGCATAAATTACCTAAGCCAAGATATTACCAATTGAAAGATAAGAACATAGCTATGATCACAATGAATGGAATTTCAAGAATATTTAATGAAATTGCATAGCTCCATTTTCCATACCTTTGCCTTTATGAGAGCCCTTGTTATCGCCATTTCAGGGCTCCTTTTGCTTACGCACCTCATAGCTCAAAAGGGCACGACATGGATTTGAAATTCACACAGTACCAAACTAGGGTAATCATGTGAACATGGACTAAACAAAATGTCATATTTGCACATAGCATTACTTACAAAAAGTTACAGGTTTATCCATATACACCAAGAGAGTTAATCGTTGTGGATATAACAAATGAAAGAGCTACCAATGAATGATTCAAAAGATATATCCTATAGAGCACCAGCCATGATTAAGCAACCATCATTATGATCCATTTAACACAGGCAATCATAAAGCATAACTACTCTAAGGACAGGTAGCACATCAAGCCAACTTAAGAGCAATACTAAATTGCAATGATGTACTTAAAATACACGGGTACCGTCCTTTGGAGAGCAGGTTGTAGATTCTCATCAAGGTCCTTTACTTGATTCACCAATAATGATTCAGGACCTACACACCTTATTTCACTTGAGATGAACATGGGATTAGTGTTTCACAATAAAGGCACCAAAACAATTAACAGCTTAAGCATAGAGTTTAAGATAACCGTCTTAAGCTCTCCCATGGTCTCCAGTCCATCTCAAGGCACCTGCATGGTCTAGTTAGCACAGTTTGGTACCCATCTCGGGATGGGTCCATAATGATCATCTAAATGTGCCTTTGGTACCCAAATTGCCTTTGTGCTAGTTCTAGGTGATCTCGTTATAGATCTAGCACAAGTGTATGATTTGGGTCTCCTACCCGAATAAGATTGACACAAATTCACTTGCTTAGGAATCTTACCTTTATAACATACCTTGGATAGATGACCCTGCTCACCACACTTGTAGCAGAAGCGTCGCTCAACTTGACACGACGCTTGCTGTGTGTCATTTTCCTTGGTGAGGGTCACCTTGGAGGATGCACATCCTTGATTCTTCATGACCGGACATGAAGTGATCGTGTGGTCCTTTTTGTTGCATCCAAAACAACTCCTTGTCCCTTCATTCTTGTCTTTGTACGGACAAGACGCGATGAGGTGGCCTAACTTCTTGCACTTGAAACACCTCCTTTTTCCTTTTCCCTTTTTGCACTTGATTGACATGGAGAGAAGGTCAGTGCAAACAACATGATTAATTGAATCTTTACCTTTTTCCTTTTTCATGTTGATTTCTTCATTTATAGCTTTGGGAACATTCTTCTTGTTGAGCTTAACACTTGCTGCAGTTTTTCCTTTCTCAAGCTTCTTCACCACGCGCCCGTGGATATCTTGAGAGAGTTGAGCAATGTGTCTTCTCCTTACCTGTCTTTGCTTCTTGTTCCCACGCAATTTTCTTTTTGATCCTGCAACTTGTTTCTCAAACAAAGATTGGCCTTTCTTGGGGCGGTGGAGGTCAGCACATGATAATATTTTGACCAATTGATTACTAGTGCAAGAATGAGGTTCATATGAGTTTAAACTAGTAATTACTACCTCATGAGCAATATCGAGCATGATATGATCATCAACTAGTTTACTATGAGAGTATGACAACATATCATACTTTTCACTAAGAGCAAGCTTTTCTAAATTCATTGTTTCTACTTGACTTCTAAGCATAGAATTTTCAGTTTTAAGTTGAGCAACATTAGATAGAGCGTCATAATTATTACTTTGCTCAATTAACATTGAATCATACCGTTGAACCAAGACATCATGAGAGCACCTTAGCTCCTCATGTTCTTTGGTCATCTTCTCCAGGTTGTTGTTTGTTTTGATGAGAGTCTCCTCTAGCCTGAGAAGCGTCTCGCCTTGTTCCTTGTTCCTTCTCAACAACTTAACCAAGAGAGCTTTGTCCGCTTTGTTGAGATGGTTGTAGAAACGACGAATCTCCTCTTCTTCCACATCATCGGTCTCATTTTCCCTGTCATTAATGTCAGTGGAAGCAATATAGGAAAATGTACCTTGTGATGATGAAGATTCATCCTCGCTATCATCCTCATATTCCTCCTCATCATGGCTTTTGTCTCCACCGTCATTGTTAGCAATAAAACACTTATTATTAGTGGAGACCAAACCTGTCGACGAGGTAGATTCATCGTTGGGTGTCCATCGTTCTTGATCTTCTCCCTTTGAATGGTTAGCCTCACAAGCAATATAGGGAGTAGAAGTAGTACAATTTGCCACAAAATATTTTACTTTAATTCTATTCCATAAATCATGAGCATCAACAAACAAATCATTATCACTACTCATGATGGCAAAATAGGCACTTCTAGAAAGAGACTCAACTAAGATGTTGCAAGCACGGTGATTGAGAGATAAACATCTTAGTTCATCATTAGAGGGATTTTTACTAATATCAGATGGAAAAATACTTCTACTAAAGATCTGTCTCAAATCAGAATCAACACTCATGAAAGCATTATAAATAGAGACAGACCAAGATTTGTAATTAGAGCCATCGCCTAAAAGAATTTCTACAGTTACCTCTTGTGACGACATCGTTATCTCCGGACGGCTAAGCCCACACTGGAGAGGCCTAGCTCTGATACCAATTAAAAGTTCCTTTTGACCCGGGAACAGGATCTGGATGTCGCCTAGAGGGGGGGGGGGTGAATAGGCGAATAAAACTTATTACTTTAAAACTTAAATTCTTACTCTACTCGAAGACTTAGTACGCAGTGGAGTGAGAAGACTCTTCGAGTAGGTTGCAGCGGAATCAGAGATCCTGTCTCAAAAATGTCCTGCACTTCAAATAAAGCTTATACCACAGATAAGTATTGAAGTGCAGATATAAAGACTAGTAAGACAGAGAGTCAGGATACAATACAGAACAGAGCACACAGACGCAAGGATTTATCCCGAGGTTCGGCCAAGCCTGAAATGCTTGCCTAGTCCTCGTTGGAGTTAGCCACACCTGGGCTTGGAGTCTATTTCAACTCCTTCCTCCGTTTGCTCAGATCTGTCAGTATGACAGATAGAGCCTTTCACTATTGAGTGGGGTTACAACAGAACCGCGACTGCTTACAAACTTCTTGGCAGCACCCCGGCAGAGTAACGATACGCTCAAGACCTTGCTCTAGCTTTAAGCAGCACTTCTCTTCTCTCTAAAGGCTTATAGTTGTGCCTTCTACACAAACTAGAGAGATACACACAAGAGAGAGAGTGAGAATTGATTCGAGTGATGTCTACACTTGTTGGCTGCACTTGTATCTTGCTGGAGGCGCCTAGGGGTCCCTTTTATAGGCACAAGGGGCCTAGGAGCCGTTGGAAGCAATCCAGGAAGGCAAATCTTGCCTTCTGTCGGGTGGCGCACCGGACAGTCCGGTGCACACCGGACACTGTCCGGTGCCCGATTTCTTTCCTTCTACGTCGAAGCCGACCGTTGGCAGTCTTGGAGCCGTTGGCGCACCGGATATGTCTGGTGCACATCGGACAGTCCGGTGCCTCCATCTAGCCGTTGGCTCGGCCACGTGTCCCGCGCAGATCGCGCGGCCAACCGTTGGCCCGGCCGACCATTGGCTCACCGGACAGTCCGGTGCACACCGGACAGTCCGGTGAATTATAGCCGTACGTCGCCGGTGAATTCCCGAGAGCTGCAAGTTTGCTCGAGCCAGCCTGGCGCACCAGACACTGTCCGGTGCACCACCGGACAGTCCGGTGTGCCAGACTGAGCTGCCTTGGCTATACATAGCCAAGCCCTTTGCACCTCTCTTCTTTTCTTCTTCTTTCTGTTTCTAACACTTAGACAAGTATATTAGTCCACAAAACCAATGTACTTCGTATAGAAACATACCTTCTCTTAATCATTAAATCTATAGCATTTCACATGCTTGAGCTTTGATGTTGGACTCATAAATCATCAAGTTGGTTTGACTTGATCTAGATTGACATTACTTGGCTCCAACATCCTGTAAAGGTCACATAGAACATCTCCAAACATAGGAACAACCCAAACTAAAGATCAAGGTGAACTTAGCTCTTTTGGGCTGCTTCCAGTTCTGGTTTTGACACTTGTTCACCTTCTAGTGACCTTGATCTCCTCCTTAGAGCTTGATCTTGAGCCTTATGACTTACACCACATAACTGCAGCTGTTACCTCATTGGCTGTAAGTCACGTCCTTATGTAGTGATCCTTGATGTGCCATAGCTGTTCTCAACTCGATCACCCTTGACTTTGCAAGCCTCCTTCTTCACCCTTGGCTTTGGGTTCCTCAGCCTCCTTGACCTTCTCCCGTGCACTTGGTACCTCGAAGCTCTTCTTGCCTCCGTCCTTGGCTTGATCAGTTATCTCCGAGCTACGCACCCGAGTCTCACTTTATGCAATGTCCATCTTACTTGTGATGTCCATTATGTATCCATAATCTAGTTCTTGGACCATCACATTTGTTCACTTGTGTTGAACCTTGTAGACTTTACCTTAAGCACCTGTTCAACACTTAGTACACTTGTTAGTCCTTTAATTGAGTTGTCATCCAAACACCAAAACTCACAAGAGAGCTTTCACTCCCGAGGAAGTAATCGGGAATTTTGTGAGCTTTGAGTATATGATCAAGGGCTCGAAGAAAATCAACGAGCTAGATGATCCCTCCACATCCGCGGCACAACCGGACGCATTTAAGGCGACAGAGGAGAAGAAGGAGGAGTCTACACCAAGTAGACAACCAATCGACGCCTCGAAGCTCGACAATGAGGAAATGGCGCTCGTCATCAAGAGCTTTCGCCAAATCCTCAAACAAAGGAGGGGGAAGGACTACAAACCCCGCTCCAAGAAAGTGTGCTACAAATGTGGTAAGCTCAGTCATTTTATTGCAAAATATCCTATATCTAGTGACAGTGACAGGGGCGATGACAAGAAGGGAAAGAGGAGAGAAAAGAAGAGGCACTACAAGAAGAAGGGCGGCGATGCCCATATTTGCCGGGAGTGGGACTCCGACGAGAGCTCCACCGAGTCCTCCTTCGACGAGGACGCCGCCAACATCGCCATCACCAAGGGACTCCTCTTCCCCAACGTCGGCCACAAGTGCCTCATGGCAAAGGACGGCAAAAAGAAGAAGGTTAAATCTAAATCCTCCACTAGATATGAGTCTTCTAGTGATGAAAATGCTAGTGATGAGGAGAATAACTTGCGTACCCTTTTTGCCAACCTTAACATGGAACAAAAGGAAAAATTAAATGAATTAATTAGTGCTATACATGAAAAGGATGACCTTTTGGATTCCCAAGAGGACTTCCTAATTAAGGAAAACAAGAAACATGTTAAGGTTAAAAATGCTTATGCTCTACAAGTTGAAAAATGTGAAAAATTGTCTAGTGAGCTAAGCACTTGCCATGAGACCATTGATAACCTTAGAAATGAAAATGCTAGTTTAATTGCAAAGGTTGATTCTCATGTTTGTGATGTTTCAATTCCCAATCTTAGAAATGATAATGATGATTTGCTTGCTAAGATTGAAGAATTAAACACCTCTCTTGCTAGCCTTAGGATTGAAAATGAAAAATTAATTGCTAAGGCTAAAGATTTTGATGTTTGCAATGTTACTATTTCTAACCTTAGAAATGAGAATGATATACTACATGCTAAGGTTGTAGAATTAAAATCTTGCAAACCCTCTATATCTACCGTTGAGCATGTTTCTATTTGCACTAGATGTAGAGATGTTGATATTGATGCTATTCATGATCACATGGTCTTAATTAAACAACAAAATGATCATATAGCAAAATTAGATGCTAAAATTGCCGAGCATAACTTAGAAAATGAAAAGTTTAAATTTGCGAGAAGTATGCTCTATAATGGGAGACGCCCTGGCATCAAGGATGGCATTGGCTACCAAAGGGGAGACAATGTCAAACTTAGTGCCCCTCCTAAAAGATTGTCTAATTTTGTTAAGGGCAAGGCTCCCATGCCTCAGGATAACGAGGGTTACATTTTGTACCCTGCCGGTTATCCCGAGAGAAAAATTAGGAAAACTCATTCTAGGAAGTCTCACTCTGGCCCTAACCATGCTTTTATGTATAAGGGTGAGACATCTAGCTCTAGGCAACCAACCCGTGCTAAGTTGCCTAGAAATAAAACTTCTAGTGCATCAAATGATCATAGCATTTCATTTAAAACTTTTGATGCATCTTATGTTTTGACTAACAAATCCGGCAAGGTAGTTGCCAAGTTTATTGGGGGCAAACACAAGGGCTCCAAGACTTGTGTTTAGGTACCCAAAGTTCTTGTTTCTAATGCCAAAGGACCCAAAACCGTTTGGGTACCTAAAGTCAAGAACTAAAATTGTTTTGTAGGTTTATGCATCCGGGGGCTCAAGTTGGATCATCGATAGCGGGTGCACAAACCACATGACGGGGGAGAAGAAGATGTTCTCCTCCTACGAGAAAAACAAAGATCCCCAACGAGCTATCACATTCGGGGATGGAAACCAAGGTTTGGTCAAAGGTTTGGGTAAAATAGCTATATCTCCTGACCATTCCATTTCCAATGTTTTTCTTGTAGATTCTTTAGATTACAATTTGCTTTCCGTTTCGCAATTATGTCAAATGGGCTACAACTGTCTATTTACTGATGTAAGTGTCACTGTCTTTAGAAGAAGTGATGATTCAATAGCATTTAAGGGAGTGTTAGAGGGTCAGCTATACTTGGTAGATTTTGATAGAGCTGAACTCGACACTTGCTTAATTGCTAAGACTAACATGGGTTAGCTCTGGCACCGCCGACTAGCCCATGTTGGAATGAAGAATCTTCATAAGCTTCTAAAGGGAGAACACATTTTAGGACTAACAAATGTTCATTTTGAGAAAGACAGGATTTGTAGCGCATGCCAAGCCGGGAAGCAAGTTGGCACTCATCATCCACACAAGAACATCATGACAAGTGACAGGCCACTGGAGCTCCTACACATGGATTTATTCGGCCCGATCGCTTACATAAGCATCGGCGGGAGTAAGTACTGTCTAGTTATTGTGGATGATTATTCTCGCTTCACTTGGGTATTCTTTTTGCAGGAAAAATCACAAACCCAAGAGACCCTAAAGGGATTCTTGAGACGGGCTCAAAATGAGTTCGACTTAAGGATCAAGAAAATTAGAAGCGACAATGGGACGGAGTTCAAGAACTCTCAAATTGAAGGCTTCCTTGAGGAGGAGGGCATCAAGCATGAGTTCTCTTCTCCCTACACCCCACAACAAAATGGTGTAGTGGAGAGGAAGAATCGAACTCTATTGGACATGGCAAGAACCATGCTTGATGAGTACAAGACACCGGATCAGTTTTGGGCCGAGGCAGTCAACACCGCCTGCTACGCCATCAACCGGTTATATCTACACCGAATCCTCAAGAAGACATCCTATGAACTCCTAACCGGTAAAAAGCCCAATATTTCATATTTTAGAGTTTTTGGTAGCAAATGCTTTATTCTTGTTAAGAGAGGTAGAAAATCTAAATTTGCTCCTAAAATTGTAGAAGGCTTTTTACTAGGATATGACTCAAACACAAGGGCATATAGAGTCTTTAACAAGTCCTTAGGACTTGTTGAAGTTTCTTGTGATGTTGTGTTTGATGAAACTAATGGCTCTCAAGTAGAGCAAGTTGATCTTGATGAGATAGGTGAAGAACAGGCTCCGTGCATCGTGCTAAGGAACATGTTGTAACGCCCCGAATTTTGCAGTTGAATTTTTTCTTTTCTTTACTCGCCAAATTCGGGCGTTACCTTTTCTTTTTCTTTTTCCCCTCGCTAGACCTTGACTTTTTCCAAAGTTTTAGCGGGATTCGGTTTGGAATTCCCGTGTAAAGAAAAACCCTAAATTGTTTTATGTTGTTTGATGCACCATGCCGAACTATGCATTCTTTGATTGTTTGAAAGCGCAAATGCATTCATCTAGGAAGATCGGATTTCGAAAATAAGGAGAAAACATTTTCTTTCTTTTTCTTTTTCTTCCTCTCTCCTCTTTTTCTCTCTCTCCCGCGCCGTGGGCCGTCCCTGGCCGGCCCAGCCGCCCCCCTGCGCGCCCCCTCTTGGGCCCTGGTCGGCCCAACCGCCCCCCCCACCTCCCCTTTTCCCCAATCCTCTCTCCCTCCCTCTCATTTTCTCCCTCCCCACCCTAGCCGCCACCCTCTACCCCCTGCCCTAGCCGCCATCCCCTGCTCGGCCGCCCTCGCCCTCGGCCGCCCATCGCCGGTGAGCCCCCCTCCTCCCTCCTCCCTCCCTCTCCCCTCTCCCCTCCTCTCTCCCCGGCCGCCCAGCCGGCCCCGGCCAGCCCCCAGCCCGCCCCAGCCGCGCCCCAGCCGGCCGCGCCCCAGCCGGCCGCTGGCCGCGCCTGGCCCCGCCCGCCGCGTCCCCGCCTCGGCCGGCCCTGGCCGCCGGTTCGGCCGCCCCGGCCGCCAGCTCGGCTGCCCGCGCCCGCGCCCAGCTCGGCCGCCCTGCCCCCGGCCGGTTCAACCGCCCCTAGGGCCGGTTCAACCGCCCCCCTGTTTTTTTTTATTTTTTTATTTTATTTTATTTTATTTTACTTTCTGTGATCATAGTTATTTTATTTCAGGTAGGCTAATCATTGTTCATGCTATTGAAATAGGAAGCTCAATTTAAAATTCCGTTATGCTAGTTGATTCACGTAATTAATTGTTTATCTCATTCAATGTTGATCAACTAAAAATGACTGGGTTTCCATTAGTGCATATAACAGAATTCTTTTGTTAAGAACCAATTGTAATTAATCATTAGTGCATAAGCTTTAACCCCCTGCGAGACCTTTCCCCGTTTCTTTCTAACCATAACAAATGCGATATCGAATGTCATACTTGATGCATATTCACTTTATTTGTTCCCTTGTATGGTGTACTGTTCTTTTGTATTAAATATGTGGATGTATGTATGTTTGCGCTCGCATAGAGAACGATCCGGTCGAAGAGCCCGAGGAATTCGCAGGAGAAGCCCCTGAGCAGCAGTCGGTTGGTGGAGGCAAGTGTCCTTTGACCTATTCCTGTCCTATATATTCTTTAATTCACCTCCCGCATTACACATTTATACCTAAGGATTGACTAGCTTTTGTTATCCATGTCCTTGTTTACCTATTTGGGTCGGATTATTACTGCTTAGTCTGATGCTATTGCTCAACTCTAATCAATGAACATGATGTGGTTATCTGTGATACGCTGTTTTCCCTTCTTATTTATGATTATACTTGTGGCATTTAAGGGGACTCGAGCGGTTTCTCGAGTGCCTCTCCGTAAGGACCTGTTCAATGGATGACCGCCCGGGAAAACAGTGCAACCATGAGGGTGGAATGGGACGCCCTTAGCTGAATAATTGGAGGAACCGGGGTGTAGATCGCTTAGCCGTCGTGCCGTCAATGGGGCTCGGTGTATGCGGCTCGCTCTGCCAAGGTTGATTTGTCCCTTGGGGAGGAGTGCGGTACATTTAGGAAACCTAACGGGTGGCTACAGCCCCGGGGAATCTTTGTAAAGGCTACGTAGTGAGACCCTGCCTATTCACCTTGGTAGTGTTTAAGGGTTTGATCGGCCCGAGGCAAGAGGGAATCACGACTTATGGGTAAAGTGCGCAACCTCTGCAGAGTGTTATGAAACTGATATATCAGCCGTGCTCACGGTTATGAGCGGCCAAGGGAGCTCCAGAGATTAGTGATACTTGATCAGAGACATTTTGGTACAGGTGGCAATGAGATTGATGATTCTGATTATGATTATGGTAATGGTAAGTGGTATTCTTTCCGTTTGGAAAGGATACATTGGGCTAATAACTTGGGTTAATGTTAAAACCTGGCTTTCTACTAGTAAGTAATGACTTGACCAACTAAAAGCAACTGCTTGACTTATCCCCACATAAAGCTAGTCCACTACAGCCAAACAGGATACTTGCTGAGTATGTTGATGTGTACTCACCCTTGCTCTACACACCAATCCCCCCCCAGGTTGTCAGCATTGCAACCACTGCTCAGGAGAAGATGAAGCTGTGGAAGGAGACTTCCAGGAGTTCCAGGACTACGACGAGTTCTAGGTGTGGGTTAGCGGCAACCCCCAGTCGGCTGCCTGTGAAGGCCGCGTTATCTACGTTTCTTTTCCGCACTTTGATTTATTGTAAGAACTATATGGACGTCTCAGACGTATGATGTAATCGACTATTATTTCCCTTTTAATACTATTTGAGCACTGTGTGATGATGTCCATGTTATGTAACTGCTGTGTACGTGAATAACTGATCCTGGCACGTACATGGTTCGCATTCGGTTTACCTTCTAAAAACCGGGTGTGACATAAGTGGTATCAAAGCCGTGCTGACTGTAGGATCGCTAACCTAGAGTAGAATGGTTGTTTTAAGGATTATAGACCTCTGTCACTGCCTTGACTTTGATATCCCTTCAAAAGTTGGTCCTACTGACCAAACCTATGTTCTACTATATATTATACCTTGCTGAAAATTTTGTTTTATTCTGATCCTTCATTTATTTATGATTCATTATTTGCTGGTCATATTAATTCTGTTCTCACCCTTTTGCTTGCGATGTCTTTTGTAGATGGCTCGTCTTAGACACACTGCACGAAAGTCCGTCATCCCCTTCTTACCCTCCCGCCTTGCTGAGCGTCCGCTTCGCCGTCCCGTGGCCGGACAGTCCAGCCACTTGGAGAGACTGCACCACCGCCTGCATGAGGAGCAGGAACGTCGACGACAGGAGCAGCAGGGCTCTTCCTTCTCGCTCCAGCAGGAGATAGAGTCTGTGAGGAGCTGCTCTCCTGTGCTTCCCCTGGAGGCGCCACCTGCACCACCACTGGGCGCCCCAGCTTCTGGAGTAGCTGTTGGAGGAGATCCAGACGACGGCGGTGGCGACGACAGCTTGAGCCACGACATCGACTTCTCTGCTGACCATGAGCCGGAAGGATGGGTTGCTCGACCCATCACTCGCGACGCTGCTCGCGGGTGTCACTTCCACGACGCGCTCGACACCCTGCTACGTCGGGCACTTGACCGGCGTACTTGGTCCAACGAGTATCGCTGTGTGGTCTACCAGCATAGTCGCGGGGTCTACCCGGACCGCTGGGAGGCGACCTGCTTGGTGCGCCGTCCGGAGAACAGTCTCCAGGGCGTGGAGGCTTGCTCAGAGCACTATTCTATCTCTGAGCGGGACTCAGCTGAGGCAGCCATGCAGGATGCTGCACGGCGTGCGCTTTCGCACTACTGCTCGGTTCTCGGTGGGGTAGCTGATGGTCTCGACCTGAAGTATTACCCTCGCCGTCCATCTGGCAGCACAGGAGGCGTGATTGTTTCACCTGCTGGTGAGGACAATCCTAGGTTGAGCAGCACAGTCAACCTAGCCGCCGTGCTAAACACGGAGCTGGACCATGCATTAGACGAGCTGAGTAGGGCTCGTGCTGAGATCGCCCTGCTGCGGGCTGAGCGCGCGGAACGTCGCCACTTGGATGATGGTTCCCCCGCTCCCGTCGGGACTCAGCACCCGTACCGCTCGCCTCGGCGTGGACTCCAGTCTTATGGCAATCCCGACTGCAAGACCAAGATAAATCTAGAACCATAGATCGTTAGAGTTGGATCTTGTAATTAATACGAAATATATATACATAGAAGCTTCAGTCTTAGCGTTAGTCTCGGTCTTAGTTAGTCTTAGTTAGACAGGGTAGTTTGCTATATCCTGTGCATTTATGTTTGTCATGATGAACTATGTTTGGTTTGGATCTTTGTAATGATTGTCACCAGAGTGTGGGTATCCCCTGCATTTTGGTTTACATATTATGTTAATGGAGTTAGTTATATAGTTGGGAAACCCTTTATTCTACTTTCCTCTTTATCTGAGAAGCTGTGTGGTCTGCGGTGGAGATCAGTGAAGATGCTCATCTGTTCAGTGCTGTTGGAGAATTCTATACTCTTTTCTTATGCTGCAAGATTTGCCAGATCAGTTCTGATGTGTGGTCGCATTCTGCAGATGTCAGAGAACAGGCGCAGAGGAGGAAGGCGTGCTCAGCAGGAGCAAGCCGGTCAGCAAGATGAGGTGCCTCAGCAGCAGCACCTACCACCCCTGCCCCCGATGTCGATCGAGCAGATGTTTCTGATGCAGACTCAGGCAGTTCAGGCCATCGGTCAGACTCTGGTCGCCATTCAGCAGCAGCAGCAGCAACAGCAGCAGGCTCCACCCCAGCCTCAGATGCCTCAGATGCCCAGAGACAAGCGTGCTGAATTCATGAGAGGTCATCCCCCAACGTTCGCTCACTCTTCTGACCCCATGGATGCTGAAGATTGGCTGCGCACTGTGCAGCGGGAGTTGCATACCGCTCAGTGTGATGACAGGGAGAAAGTCTTGTATGGTCCCCGTCTGTTGAGAGGAGCAGCCCAATCATGGTGGGAGTCTTACCTCGCCACCCATGCCAACCCCGATGCCATCACCTGGGAAGAGTTCAGAGGTAGCTTTCGTCAGTACCATGTGCCTGCAGGTCTGATGACAGTGAAGAAGGAGGAGTTCTTGGCCCTTAAGCAAGGGTCATCATCTGTCAGTGAGTATCGAGACAGGTTTCTGCAGTTGTCTCGCTATGCTCCTGAGGATGTCAACACTGACGCCAAGCGACAGTACCGTTTCTTGAGAGGCTTGGTTGACCCTCTGCAGTATCAGCTGATGAATCACACCTTCCCGACATTCCAGCACCTGATTGACAGAGCAATCATGACAGAAAGGAAGCGTAAGGAGATGGAGGATCGTAAGCGCAAGATCAGTGGACCCCAGCCTGGAAGCAGCAGCCGTCCTCGTTTTTCAGGTAATCAACCTCAGCAGTTCAGGCAGAATCAGCGTCCACCTCAGCAGCATCAGCAACGTCAGCAGTATTAGCAGTTTCAAAGGCAGTATCCTCAGCATCAGTACCAGAATCGTCAGAGCAATCAGTCAGGAGGAGGTCAGTTTCAGAGGCAGAATCAGCAGACACCCCGTCTTCCTGCCCCCGCAACTCAGCAGAGCAATCAGGCAGCACCAGCTCAGGTTGGAAACAGGGCATGTTTCCACTTTGGAGAGCAAGGCCACTGGGTGATGCAATGTCCGAAGAAGGCAGCCCAGCAGCAGTCAGGCCCCAATGCCCCAGCAAAGCAGAATGCGTCTCAGTCTGGAGCAGGCAACCGCCCTCAACAGCGCTATAATCATGGAAGACTGAACCACTTGGAGGCTGAAGCAGTTCAGGAGACCCCCGACATGATAGTAGGTATGTTCCTAGTCGACTCCCATATTGCAGAAGTGTTATTTGATACTGGAGCAACGCATTCTTTCATTACTGCATCATGGGTAGAAGCACATAATCTTCCAATTACTACCATGTCAACCCCCATTCAAATTGACTCAGCCGGTGGTAGAATTCGAGCTGATAGCATATGTTTGAATGTAAGTGTGGAAATAAGGGGGATAGCGTTTCCCGCTAACCTTATAGTAATGGGTACTCAGGGAATAGATGTCATCCTAGGGATGAATTGGCTAGATAAGTATCAGGCAGTTATCAGTTGTGATAAAAGGACAATCAAGTTGGTGTCCCCACTAGGAGAGGAAGTGGTGACCGAGTTAGTCCCGCCTGAGCCGAAGAAAGGAAGTTGTTATCAGATGGCTGTCGATAGCAGTGAAGCAGACCCAATTGAGAGTATCAAGGTTGTGTCTGAATTCCCAGATGTGTTTCCAAAGGATTTACCGGGTATGCCGCCAGAGCGGAAAGTTGAATTCGCTATAGAGCTTCTTCCTGGAACCGCCCCTATCTTTAAGAGGGCTTACAGAATATCTGGACCAGAGTTGGTTGAGCTTAAGAAGCAGATTGATGAGCTGTCAGAGAAAGGTTACATCCGGCCAAGCACCTCGCCTTGGGCCGCCCCTGTCTTGTTTGTGGAGAAGAAAGATGGCACAAAGAGGATGTGTATCGATTATCGAGCTTTGAATGAAGTCACGATCAAGAACAAGTATCCTTTGCCCAGAATAGAAGATCTGTTCGACCAGTTGAGGGGAGCCAGTGTGTTCTCCAAGATTGATCTGAGGTCAGGTTATCATCAGCTCAGGATCCGACCTTCGGACATTCCGAAGACGGCATTCATTACCAAGTATGGTTTGTATGAGTTCACAGTGATGTCTTTTGGTTTGACCAATGCACCAGCGTTCTTTATGAACTTGATGAACAGTGTATTCATGGATTATCTCGATAAGTTTGTGGTGGTATTCATTGATGACATTCTGATTTATTCTCAAAGCGAAGAAGAGCATGCAGATCATTTGAGGATGGTATTGCAGAGATTGCGAGAGCACCAGTTGTATGCAAAGTTGAGCAAGTGTGAGTTCTGGATCAGTGAAGTCCTGTTCTTGGGTCATATAATCAACAAGGAAGGATTGGTTGTGGATCCGAAGAAAGTGGCAGACATTCTGAACTGGAAAGCGCCAACGGATGCTCGAGGAATCAAGAGCTTCATTGGAATGACCGGATATTATCGGCGATTCATTGAAGGGTTTTCGAAGATTGCGAAACCAATGACCGCGTTGCTAGGCAACAAGGTTGAGTTCAAGTGGACCCAGAAATGTCAAGAGGCCTTCGAAGCGCTGAAAGAGAAGTTGACAACAGCGCCTGTCCTAGTCTTGCCTGATGTGCACAAGCCCTTCTCTGTGTACTGTGATGCTTGTTACACAGGTTTGGGATGCGTATTGATGCAAGAGGGAAGAGTTGTGGCTTACTCATCCCGACAGCTGAAGGTTCATGAGAAGAATTACCCAATCCATGATCTAGAGTTGGCAGCAGTGGTTCACGCACTGAAGACATGGAGGCACTATCTGTATGGACAGAAATGCGATGTTTACACAGACCACAAGAGTCTGAAGTACATATTCACTCAGTCAGAATTGAACATGAGGCAACGAAGATGGTTAGAGTTGATCAAAGACTATGAGTTGGAGATTCATTACCATCCAGGCAAAGCAAACGTAGTGGCAGATGCTTTGAGCAGAAAGAGTCAAGTCAATCTGATGGTCGCTCGTCCGATGCCTTATGAGTTGGCCAAGGAGTTTGACAGGTTGAGTCTCGGATTTCTGAACAATTCGCGAGGAGTCACAGTTGAGTTGGAACCTACCTTGGAGCGAGAAATCAAAGAAGCGCAGAAGAATGATGAAAAGATCAGTGAGATTCGGCGACTGATTCTAGATGGCAGAGGCAAAGATTTTCGAGAAGATGCAGAAGGCGTGATATGGTTCAAAGACCGCTTGTGTGTTCCCAATGTCCAGTCTATTCGGGAGTTGATTCTCAAGGAAGCTCATGAGACAGCCTATTCGATTCACCCTGGCAGTGAGAAGATGTATCAGGATCTGAAGAAGAAATTCTGGTGGTACGGAATGAAGAGGGAAATCGCAGAGCATGTGGCTATGTGCGATAGTTGTCGGAGAATTAAGGCAGAGCACCAGAGACCTGCTGGATTGTTGCAACCGTTGCAGATCCCTCAGTGGAAATGGGATGAAATCGGTATGGATTTCATAGTCGGATTGCCTCGCACTCGAGCCGACTACGATTCCATTTGGGTAGTAGTGGACCGCTTGACCAAGTCAGCCCACTTCATACCTGTCAAGACCAGCTACAACAGTGCAGTATTGGCAGAGTTGTATATGTCTCGGATCGTTTGTCTTCATGGTGTGCCAAAGAAGATAGTGTCAGACAGAGGAACGCAGTTCACCTCTCATTTCTGGCAGCAGTTGCATGAAGCCTTGGGCACACATCTGAATTTCAGTTCAGCTTATCACCCGCAGACAGATGGCCAGACCGAAAGGACCAATCAAATTCTCGAAGACATGTTGAGAGCCTGTGCGTTGCAAGATCAGTCCGGATGGGATAAGCGATTGCCTTATGCGGAGTTTTCCTATAACAACAGTTATCAGGCCAGTTTGAAGATGTCACCATTTCAAGCGCTTTGTGGAAGGAGTTGTAGAACTCCGTTGCAATGGGATCAGCCTGGAGAGAAGCAAGTGTTTGGGCCAGACATTCTGCTTGAAGCCGAAGAGAACATCAAGATGGTCCGAGAGAATCTGAAGATAGCGCAATCGAGGCAGCGAAGCTATGCAGACACAAGAAGAAGAGAGCTGAGTTTTGAAGTCGGAGACTTTGTCTATCTGAAAGTGTCACCGATCAGAGGAGTCAGAAGGTTCGGAATCAAAGGCAAGCTAGCACCCCGCTACATTGGTCCGTATCAAATCCTCTCAAAGCGTGGAGAAGTGGCCTATCAGCTCAGTCTGCCAGAGAATTTGTCCGCTGTGCATGATGTCTTTCATGTGTCTCAGTTGAAGAAGTGCTTGCGTGTGCCAGAAGAGCAGTTGCCAGTGGAAGGTCTGGAAGTCCAGGAGGACTTGACCTATGTTGAGAAGCCAGCTCAGATCCTTGAGGTTGCAGATAGAGTCACCCGAAGGAAGACCATCAGAATGTGCAAAGTCAGGTGGAATCACCACTCTGAGGAAGAAGCAACCTGGGAGCGTGAAGATGATCTGATGGCTAAGTACCCAGAGCTCTTTGCTAGCCAGCCCTGAATCTCGAGGGCGAGATTCTTTTAAGGGGGATAGGTTTGTAACGCCCCGAATTTTGCAGTTGAATTTTTTCTTTTCTTTACTCGCCAAATTCGGGCGTTACCTTTTCTTTTTCTTTTTCCCCTCGCTAGACCTTGACTTTTTCCAAAGTTTTAGCGGGATTCGGTTTGGAATTCCCGTGTAAAGAAAAACCCTAAATTGTTTTATGTTGTTTGATGCACCATGCCGAACTATGCATTCTTTGATTGTTTGAAAGCGCAAATGCATTCATCTAGGAAGATTGGATTTCGAAAATAAGGAGAAAACATTTTCTTTCTTTTTCTTTTTCTTTTTCTTCCTCTCTCCTCTTTTTCTCTCTCTCCCGCGCCGTGGGCCGTCCCTGGCCGGCCCAGCCGCCCCCCTGCGCGCCCCCTCTTGGGCCCTGGTCGGCCCAACCGCCCCCCCCACCTCCCCTTTTCCCCAATCCTCTCTCCCTCCCTCTCATTTTCTCCCTCCCCACCCTAGCCGCCACCCTCTACCCCCTGCCCTAGCCGCCGTCCCCTGCTCGGCCGCCCTCGCCCTCGGCCGCCCATCGCCGGTGAGCCCCCCTCCTCCCTCCTCCCTCCCTCTCCCCTCTCCCCTCCTCTCTCCCCGGTCGCCCAGCCGGCCCCGGCCAGCCCCCAGCCCGCCCCAGCCGCGCCCCAGCCGGCCGCTGGCCGCGCCTGGCCCCGCCCGCCTGGCCCCTGGCCGCGTCCCCGCCTCGGCCGGCCCTGGCCGCCAGCTCGGCCGGTCCTGGCCGCCGGTTCGGCCGCCCCGGCCGCCAGCTCGGCTGCCCGCGCCCGCGCCCGCGCCCAGCTCGGCCGCCCTGCCCCCGGCCGGTTCAACCGCCCCTAGGGCCGGTTCAACCGCCCCCCCTGTTTTTTTTATTTTTTTATTTTATTTTATTTTATTTTACTTTCTGTGATCATAGTTATTTTATTTCAGGTAGGCTAATCATTGTTCATGCTATTGAAATAGGAAGCTCAATTTAAAATTCCGTTATGCTAGTTGATTCACGTAATTAATTGTTTATCTCATTCAATGTTGATCAACTAAAAATGACTGGGTTTCCATTAGTGCATATAACAGAATTCTTTTGTTAAGAACCAATTGTAATTAATCATTAGTGCATAAGCTTTAACCCCCTGCGAGACCTTTCCCCGTTTCTTTCTAACCATAACAAATGCGATATCGAATGTCATACTTGATGCATATTCACTTTATTTGTTCCCTTGTATGGTGTACTGTTCTTTTGTATTAAATATGTGGATGTATGTATGTTTGCGCTCGCATAGAGAACGATCCGGTCGAAGAGCCCGAGGAATTCGCAGGAGAAGCCCCTGAGCAGCAGTCGGTTGGTGGAGGCAAGTGTCCTTTGACCTATTCCTGTCCTATATATTCTTTAATTCACCTCCCGCATTACACATTTATACCTAAGGATTGACTAGCTTTTGTTATCCATGTCCTTGTTTACCTATTTGGGTCGGATTATTACTGCTTAGTCTGATGCTATTGCTCAACTCTAATCAATGAACATGATGTGGTTATCTGTGATACGCTGTTTTCCCTTCTTATTTATGATTATACTTGTGGCATTTAAGGGGACTCGAGCGGTTTCTCGAGTGCCTCTCCGTAAGGACCTGTTCAATGGATGACCGCCCGGGAAAACAGTGCAACCATGAGGGTGGAATGGGACGCCCTTAGCTGAATAATTGGAGGAACCGGGGTGTAGATCGCTTAGCCGTCGTGCCGTCAATGGGGCTCGGTGTATGCGGCTCGCTCTGCCAAGGTTGATTTGTCCCTTGGGGAGGAGTGCGGTACATTTAGGAAACCTAACGGGTGGCTACAGCCCCGGGGAATCTTTGTAAAGGCTACGTAGTGAGACCCTGCCTATTCACCTTGGTAGTGTTTAAGGGTTTGATCGGCCCGAGGCAAGAGGGAATCACGACTTATGGGTAAAGTGCGCAACCTCTGCAGAGTGTTATGAAACTGATATATCAGCCGTGCTCACGGTTATGAGCGGCCAAGGGAGCTCCAGAGATTAGTGATACTTGATCAGAGACATTTTGGTACAGGTGGCAATGAGATTGATGATTCTGATTATGATTATGGTAATGGTAAGTGGTATTCTTTCCGTTTGGAAAGGATACATTGGGCTAATAACTTGGGTTAATGTTAAAACCTGGCTTTCTACTAGTAAGTAATGACTTGACCAACTAAAAGCAACTGCTTGACTTATCCCCACATAAAGCTAGTCCACTACAGCCAAACAGGATACTTGCTGAGTATGTTGATGTGTACTCACCCTTGCTCTACACACCAATCCCCCCCCAGGTTGTCAGCATTGCAACCACTGCTCAGGAGAAGATGAAGCTGTGGAAGGAGACTTCCAGGAGTTCCAGGACTACGACGAGTTCTAGGTGTGGGTTAGCGGCAACCCCCAGTCGGCTGCCTGTGAAGGCCGCGTTATCTACGTTTCTTTTCCGCACTTTGATTTATTGTAAGAACTATATGGACGTCTCAGACGTATGATATAATCGACTATTATTTCCCTTTTAATACTATTTGAGCACTGTGTGATGATGTCCATGTTATGTAACTGCTGTGTACGTGAATAACTGATCCTGGCACGTACATGGTTCGCATTCGGTTTACCTTCTAAAAACCGGGTGTGACACATGTCCATTGGGGATGTGTGCCCTAAGGAATCCGAAGAGCCTCCACATGCACAAGATCAACCATCCTCCTCCACTCAAGCATCTCCACCAACTCAAAATGAGGATGAGGTTCAAGTTGATGAAGGGGAAGATCAAAGTGATGAGCCACCTCAAGATGACAGCAATGATCAAGGGGGAGATGCAAATGATCAAGACAAGGAGGATGAAGAACCAAGGCCGCCACACCTTAGAGTCCACCAAGCAATCCAACGAGATCACCCCGTCGACACCATCCTCGGCGACATTCATAAGGGGGTAACCACTCGATCTCGTGTTGCACATTTTTGTGAGCATTACTCTTTTGTTTCCTCTATTGAGCCACACAAGGTAGAGGAAGCACTCCAAGATTCGGATTGGGTGATGGCGATGCAAGAGGAGTTCAACAACTTCACGAGGAACGAGGTATGGCATTTAGTTCCACGTCCTAACAAAAATGTTGTAGGAACCAAGTGGGTCTTCCGCAACAAGCAAGATGAGCATGGTGTGGTGACAAGGAACAAAGCCCGACTTGTGGCCAAGGGGTATTCACAAGTCGAAGGTTTGGATTTGGTGAAACCTATGCACCCGTAGCTAGGCTTGAGTCAATTCGTATATTATTAGCCTATGCTACTTACCATGGCTTCAAGCTCTACCAAATGGACGTGAAGAGTGCCTTCCTCAATGGACCAATCAAGGAAGAGGTCTATGTTGAGCAACCTCCCGGCTTTGAAGACAGTGAGTACCCTAACCATGTTTATAGGCTCTCTAAGGCGCTTTATGGGCTCAAGCAAGCCCCAAGAGCATGGTATGAATGCCTTAGAGATTTCCTTATTGCTAATGGCTTCAAAGTCGGCAAGGCCGATCCTACTTTATTCACTAAAACTCTTGACAATGATTTGTTTGTATGCCAAATTTATGTTGATGATATTATATTTGGGTCCACTAACGAATCTACATGTGAAGAATTTAGTAGGATCATGACACAGAAATTCGAGATGTCTATGATGGGGGAGTTGAAGTATTTTCTAGGATTCCAAGTCAAGCAACTCCAAGAGGGCACCTTCATTAGCCAAACGAAGTACACTCAAGACATTCTAACCAAGTTTGGAATGAAGGATGTCAAGCCCATCAAGACACCCATGGGAACCAATGGGCATCTCGACCTCGACACGGGAGGTAAGTCCGTGGATCAAAAGGTATACCGGTCGATGATTGGTTCATTACTCTATTTATGTGCATCTCGACCGGACATTATGCTTTCCGTTTGCATGTGTGCAAGATTCCAATCCGACCCTAAGGAATCTCACCTTACGGCTGTAAAACGAATCTTGAGATATTTGGCTTATACTCCTAAGTTTGGGCTTTGGTACCCTCGGGGATCCACATTTGATTTGATTGGTTATTCGGATGCTGATTGGGCGGGGTGTAAGATTAATAGAAAGAGCACATCGGGGACTTGCCAGTTCTTGGGAAGATCCTTGGTGTTTTGGGCTTCAAAGAAGCAAAATTCCGTCGCTCTTTCTACCGCCGAAGCCGAGTATATTGCCGCAGGCCATTGTTGCGCACAATTGCTTTGGATGAGGCAAACCCTGCGGGACTATGGTTACAAACTAACCAAAGTTCCCCTTCTATGTGATAATGAGAGTGCAATCCGCATGGCGGATAATCCCGTTGAGCATAGCCGCACTAAACACATAGCCATTCGGTATCACTTTCTTAGGGATCACCAACAAAAGGGGGATATCGAGATTGCATACATTAACACTAAAGATCAGTTAGCCGATATCTTTACCAAGCCACTAGATGAACAAACTTTTACCAAACTTAGGCATGAGCTCAATATTCTTGATTCTAGGAATTTCTTTTGCTAATTTGCACACATAGCTCATAAGTATACCTTTGATCATGTCTCTTCTATATATGCTATGACTAATGTGTTTTCAAGTGTATTTCAAACCAAGTCATAGGTATATTGAAAGGGAATTGGAGTCTTCGGCGACGACAAAGGCTTCCACTTCACTCTACTACTCATCCTTCGCCGTCGCTCCGCATCTCTCTCCGTCTTTGGTATAATCTTCACTCATATGTTTTATTTGCCAAAGGGGAGAAAGTAGGTAGACAAAGGGCCTATATTTCATTCTAAGTATCCGTTTTTGGCGATTCATGCCAAAGGGGGAGAAAGTATTGGCCCAAAGCAAAAGGACCACACCACCACCCTAATTTTAAAATTAATGTTTTTCAATTGGTAAATTTCAAATTGGTATCTCTTTGTGTTCTAAAGGGGGAGAAAGTAGTATTTTTAAAATTGATATCTTAAAACCCTCTTGAACACTAAGAGGAGAATTTATTGAGGGGGAGTTTTGTTTAGTCAAAGGAAAAGCATTTGAAACAAGGGAAGAAAATTTCAAACTTGAAAATGCTTCGCAAAATCTTATTCATTTACCTTTGACTATCTTGCAAAAGGACTTTGAAAAGAATTTACAAAAGAATTTGCAAAAACAAAACTTGTGGTGCAAGTATGGTCCAAAATGTTAAAAATAATGAAACAATCCATGCATACCTATATATTTATTGGCTCAATTCTAAGTAACCTTTGCACTTACACTTTGCAAACTAGTTCAATTATGCACTTCTATACTTGCTTTGGTTTGTGTTGGCATCAATCACCAAAAAGGGGGAGATTGAAAGGGAATTAGGCTTACACCTATTTCCTAAACTAATTTTGGTGGTTGAATTGCTCAACACAAATAATTGGACTAACTAGTTTGCCCAAGTCTATAAGTTCTACAGGTACAAAAGGTTCACCATAAGCCAATAAAAAGACCAAGAAAAAGGGTTCAAACAAAGGAGCAAAGGGCCAACCGAAGGCACCCTGGACTGGTGCACCGGACTGTCCGGTGCACCACCGGACAGTGTCCGGTGCACCAGGGAAGATCGACTTCAAACTCCTCACCTTCGGGAATTCTCGGAGCCAGCACGCTATAATTTACCGGACTGTCCGGTGTACACCGGACAGTGTCCGGTGCTCTAAGAGGACGCGACTCTGAACTCGTCAGTCTCGGGAATTCGCTTCGCCTGCTCCGCTATAATTCATCGGACATGTCCGGTGTACACTGGACTGTCCGGTGTAACTGAGGGACAATGGCTACTTCGGCGCCAACGGCTACTTGCAAGCGCATTAAATGCGCGCCAGCGCGCGCAGAGGTCAGGCACGCCCATGCTGGCGCATCGGACACCCTACAGTTCATGTCCGGTGCGCCACCGGACATCAAGGAGGGCCCAGTGTCAGAGCTCCAACGGTCGGAACCCTAACGGCCGGGTGACGTGGTTGTCGCACCGGACATGTCCGGTGTGCACCGGACTGTCCGGTGCACCATCGAACAGACAGCCTCCACCCAAACGGCTAGTTTGGTGGTTGGGGCTATAAATACCCCCAACCACCCCACATTCAAGTCATCCAAGTTTTCCACTTCTCAACCACTTACAAGAGCTAGGCATTCAATTCTAGACACACTCAAGTGATCAAATCCTCTCCAATTCCACACAAGGCTTTAGTGATTAGAGAGAGAGATTTGTCGTGTTCTTTTGAGCTCTTGCGCTTGGATTGCTTTCTTCTCTCTTTGATTCTTCATTGCGATCAAACTCACTTGTAATTGAGGCAAGAGACACCAATCTTGTGGTGGTCCTTGTGGGAACTTTGTGTTCCAAACATTTGAGAAGAGAAAGCTCACTCGGTCCGCGGGATCGTTTGAGAGAGGGTAAGGGTTGAAAGAGACCCGGCCTTTGTGGCCTCCTCAACGGGGAGTAGGTTTGCGAGAACCGAACCTCGGTAAAACAAATCATCGTGTCTCACTTCGCATTTGCTCACGATTTGTTTTGCGCCCTCTCTCTCGGACTCTTGTTTATTTCTAACGCTAACCCGTCTCATAGTTGTGTTTATATTTGTAAATTTCAGTTTCGCCCTATTCACCCCCCCTCTAGGCGACTTTCACCTTAGGAACGACTTTGGAGCTTTTTCACCTTTACTTGGTCGTATTGGAGGCTTAGGCATTGGTCTCTTCACTGACTTTGATTTTCTATGTTCAAGAATACCACTTCGTGGGAATTATACCGTTATTGACTTCAAGTACTCCTTGAACAAGTATTAAATCTCCGGCCCCATTAAAAAACCATAACCCCATATAAGGAAAAAGGGTGTCGAAGCTTGAGATTAAATGTAATATCTTCAAAGCTCACCATCATTCCATGATCTTGGAATGTCATTTCCTTCAATATCTTTTAGTCTGTATAAACCTAGTTTGTTTGAAGTTGAGACCAGGAAGGGGCCTTCCCCCTTCACTTGTAATTTGCCCGTTGTATCTGGGTTTGCTACCCTTCAGAGCACAAGATGGTCTGGTGATATGTTCCTGAGTTTCAGTTTCCTATCTCTCCATCTCATTGTTTTGGATTGATACCTTCTTATGTGTTCAATTGCTTCAAGTCTCGACTCTTCTATTACATCGTTCGAAATTTTTTCATCATCCTGATCTTGAGTCGAAGTTGTGACTCTTGCTGAACCCAGCTTAACTTCTTTGGGGGTAACTACTTCGTCACCGAGGAGAAGTCTAAATGGTGTAAAACCAGTGGATCTTGATACAACCAAGCACCCCCTCGGTGTCCCCGCTGGTATGTGAAGTTGCCCTCGAAGTTCCACCAGCTGAAGAGAAGATTTTCTTCAAAGCATTGTAGCACAAAGGAATTACCCCGAAGCTGCTCCAAAGTTTCCAATATCCTTTGATTCTCTATGTCCTTGCTAGCAATACTATCTTTTGCAATTTTGAGGTTGGTATGAAGTTTGATGATTGACTTGTCCTATTCTTTTATCCTCGTCATATCAACATTATGCACCTTTACTGCTTCTTCCTTTTCCTTCTCGACCTTGGCCATTTTCTGTAACACCCAAAGTGGAGAAAACAAATGAGAAGAAGTTTGGTATATATAATGTATGGATTGTTTCTTTCATTTGGCACCCACATGAATATACGCATACAACTTAGCATGAATAAAATCCTTAACAAATATATATATATATATATATATATATATATATATATATATAATATTTCAGCATGCTGGTTTTTATGCTTGTTGCATTTTAATTGCTGAGAACATAAATGAAAGTTTGGAATTTTGAGTTGAATTTGAAAATAAAATGAAAAAGAAAAAAGAAAAAAGAAAAAGAAGGAGAAAGAGAAAGAAAACCTCGCGTTGGACCATTTCCTTCTCAGCCGGCCCATCCCGTTCTATTCCTCTGCGTGACCCAAACAGAAAAAGGTGCGCACATGATGTGTGTCTGGCATGTGGGCCCGAGTTGTCGGCGCCCAGCAGACTTGGAAAACGGATGGGCTCTCGCTAGACCATGGGGCCGAGTGTCGTGCGTGTGTGGATCCCTGGCTTCGCTGACTGGTGGGCCGCGTCGGCCAAGCCATCGTCTTCAACTAACCTGAGCCGAGTCTCCGCAAAATTGCCGAGGGAAGCAGGCAGGTTGTTGCAAACAGGTTGTGCTCGATGCGCAGGGGGTGCCCATGAGCATAAGTACCGGGGCCTCACGACCCATGGGGTGATTGGAGCGAAAGAAAAGGGAGAGTTAGAGCCACCGGAGTAATAGAGAGAGAGCGCTCGGGAGGGCGAAGAAGGGTTCACCACGGTGGTCGTCGTGAGTCGGTCTCGCGGAGCGCCAGCAATCCAAGCCCCGAGTTGCGACAGGAAGATTCACGCAATTGTGTGTGATCGGTTCCTGAAGCTGGTAACGCGCGGGAGTCACCGGTGTGGCATCAATTTCTCGTCGTCGCAGCAGGACCGCCGTACAACATTGCCCAACCTCATCGTCACCGGATTTGACGTGAGAAGCGCATCATTTACTTCCCCATCCTTCTCTTGTCATGTAGAACCTCTCGGATTAGTGTTTGGAGTGCACTGGCTCCCGGGCGCGATACGCCGGCGGGAGCTCCGCCGTGTCTGCGGGCGCCGTCACTCGTGCGCTGTCGGGGTGAAGGGAGAACACGGTGGCCATTGATCGAGATCTGACGGCCACAATTAAATTACCGTAATGATTCAACAAGAGAGAGTGTGGATCATGGGATCAGGATCGGGTGGATCTGGTTCAATGTAGGTTAATGTGGAGTGGTAGCCGTCGATCGTGATCCAACGGTCTCGGTGGCTTACCACTTCGATTAAGAGCCGATCTAATCTGGATCACACTTTTTTGATCCGACGGCTGAGATCCACGAATACCCCTCTGGCCTAGAATTTTTGTAAAAGAGCCCCTCTAGTTTTGATGATTGAACCCGATGTTCATACTGAGGTAATGATTAATACGGATAGGTCCTGGTGAAAGGGAAATGGGCTTATACATCCTATAATCGATTTTGGTGTTTGACGACCATCATAAACCACGTAGACTAACTAGTTTGCCTAGTTATCATTTATCTTAGGTGCATAAAGTTCAACATAAACCAAAGGAGGAGAAGATATTCCCAAATAGGGGGAAAATTACTAAGGGCTCTCAAGTTTCTTCGTTTTTGGCGATTAATGCCAAAGGGGGTAATTAATTGGCCCAAAGCAAAAGGACCGCACCACCAAATTTTCAAAAACTATTTCACAAAGGGAAAGAAATTATTTCAATTGCAAAAACCCCCTTAACAGCTAAGGGAGAACTTCTTCAGGGGGAGCTTTTATTCAGCCAAAGGAAAAGCATTTGAAATAGGGGGAGAATTTTCAAAATCTTGAAAATGCTTTTTTTGAATCATATTCTTACAACATTAGCTATTTGCAAAAGGATTTTAAAAGACTTCTACAAAAGTTTTGCAAAAACAACCTAAGTGGTGCAAATGTGGTCCAAAATGTTAAAATAGAAGAAAGCAATCATATATACTTAGAAATATTTTCAATTGGTTTAAATTCAAAGTAACTTATGCACATATGTCAAAATGACAAACTAGTTACATTCCTACACTTTATATTTGCTTTGTTTGTGTTGGCATCAATCACCAAAAAGGGGGAGATTGAAAGGGAAATGGGCTTATACATTTCCTATAATCGATTTTGGTGTTTGACGTCCATCACAAACCACATGGACTAACTAGTTTGCCTAGTTGTCATTTATCTCAGGTGCATAAAATTCAACATAAATCAACATAGAAAATAAGTTGAGAACTCAACAAAGTTTGGAGCAAAGACAAGCATTGGTGCTGCCTGTGGCGCACCAAACACTGTCTCGTGGGAGGCTAAGGCACTCGCGAACTGGACGCTCTCGGGTTTCTCTGGAGTCGCTCCGCTATAAATCACCAGACTGTCCGGTGTGCACCGGATAGTGTCCGGTGAGCCAACGAAGCAACGGTCAACTAAGCCAATGGTCGACTGCGTGAACAGTAAAAAGTGCACAGTGCAGAAGTCAGAAGTCAGAGCTACGAAGTCAGAATGCACCAGACTGTCTGGTATCGCAAGAGGACAAAGGACTTCAACGGTCAAACACCCCAAACCCCAACGGTCTGCTGACGTGGCACGCACCGGACAATGAACAGTGCCATGTCCGGTGCACCACCGGACTGTCTGGTGTGCCCATCGACATCAAAGTCAGCCAACCGCTAGAAAGTGGTTAGAGGCTATAAATACCCCCAACCACCTCCATTCAAGTCATCCAAGTTTTCTGAACTCCACATTCATTACAAGAGCAAAAGCATTCACTCCAAGACACATTCAAAAGATCAAATCCTCTCCAAGCCTCAAAATCAACTCAATTGCTTAGTGACTTGAGAGAGGGTGTTTTATGTTTCTCTTATTGCTCTTGTTGCTTGGATTGCTTTCTCCTTCTTATTCTAATTCTTCTAAGTGCTTTGTAAAGCCAGCAAGAGACACCTAAGTGTGTGGTGATCCTTGCGGGGTCTTAGTGACCCAAGTGATTAAGGAGAAGCACTCGACCGGTCTGTGTGACCGATTGAGAGAGGGAAAGGGTTGGAATAGGCCCGGCCTTTGTGGCCTTTTCAACGGGGACTAGGTTCTTTGGATCCGAACCTCAGTAAACAAATCGTCGTGTTCATTTGTGTTGATCTCCACTCGATTTGTTTCCCCTATCCTCTCTCTCTCTCAAAGGTTCCCTTGCTCATATTGATTTGAGTTTGCTCCCAAGGCTATCCGCATTAATTGAGGAACTCATAGCAAGGCGAACTATCTTCTGCACTCCGAATTATTTCTAACACTAACCCCGGGCATAATGCATTTTCAAAGTTTATAAGCTTCAGGTTTCGCCTATTCACCCCCTCTAGGAGACTTTCAATTGGTATCAGAGCCTGATGCTTCATTAGAGTCTAACAACTCAAAGTGATGTCTGCAGAACACGCCAAGAGGGAGATAGTCATCGACGAAAAGACCGAAGGCTCGAGAAGGAAGAACGACGAACGGACTCCATCCGACGATAAGCACAAGGTGGAAACCGCTTCCTCCATCAAGTCACTTAGGAAGGGTGATAATAAGAAAAAGAAAATGAAGAAGGTGGTCTACTACGAGACCGACTCTTCGTCACCTTCCACATCCGATGCCAAGTCTACAACTTCGGAACGCCAAGAGCTTAAGAAGTATAGTAAGATGCCTCTACGCTATCCTCGCATTCCTAAATGCGCTCCTTTACTTTCCGTACCCCTAGGCAAACCACCATATTTTGATGGTGTGGATTATTGTATGTGGAGTGATAAAATAGGCACCATCTAACCTCACTCCCTTGAAAGCATATGGGATATTGTTGAGTTTGAAGCACAGGCACCACAGGTGGGCGACGAGGAATATGACTCCGATGAGGCCGCCCAAATAAGGCATTTTAATTCCCATGCAACTTCTATACTCCTCATCTCCTTATGTCGAGAGGAGTATAATAAGGTGCAAGGGTTGAAAAATACCAAATAAATTTGGGATGTCCTCAAGAGGGCGCATGAAGGGGACGAGGTGACCAAGATCACCAAGCGCGAAACGATCGAGGGAGATCTCGGTCGATTCGTCCTCAACAAAGGAGAAGAGCCACAAGTAATGTACAACCGGCTGGTCAACCAAGTGCGCAACCTCGGGAGCACCAAGTGGGATGACCATGAAATGGTCAAGGTTATTCTTAGATCTCTTGTTTTTCGTAATCCCACTCAAGTGCAACTAATCCATGGAGATCCTAGATATAAACAGATGTCCCCCGAGGAAGTAATTGGCAAGTTTGTGAGCTTTGAACTAATGATCAAAGATTCCAAACACATTGTCAACTTGGAGCAAGGCACCACCTCCACACCCGAGGTGCAACCCGTTGCATTCAAAGCAATGAAAGAGAAGAAGGAAGAGTCTACATCAAGTAGACTCCCAATCGACGCCTCCAAGCTCGACAACGAGGAGATGGCTCTTATCATTAAGAGCTTTCGACAAATCCTCAAACAAAGGAAGGGGAAGGACTACAAACCCCGTTCCAAGAGGGTGTGCTATAGGTGTGGTAAGTCCGGTCACTTTATTGCAAAATGTCCTTATACAAGTGATAGGGACAACGACAAGAAAGGGAAGAAGAAGATGGAGGAGAAGAGATATTACAAGAAGAAGGGTGGCGAGGCACATGTGGGGCGAGAATGGGACTCCGCCGAGAGCTCCATCGACTCCTCTGACGAGGACGCTGCCAACATCGCCATCAACAAGGGACGTCTTTTCCCCAACGTCGGCCACAAATGCCTCATGGCTAAGGACGGCAAAAAGAAGAAGGTACATTCTAGAGATACTCCCAAATATAGTACTTCCGATGATGAGGGTAGCTCTAGTGATAATGAAGATGATCTAACCTCTCTTTTTGCAAACATTACCAAGGACCAAAATAAGAAAATAAATGAATTAATAGAAACCATTAACGAGAAGGATGATCTCTTGGAATGCCAAGAGGACTTACTCGTTAAGGAAAATAAAAAAATTGTTAAGTTGAAAAATGCTTATGCTCTTGAAGTAGAAAAATGTGAGAATTTGACTAGAGAGCTTAACATTTGCAATGATTCAATTTCCTGTCTTAGAGATGAAAATGCTAATTTAAATGCTAAGATAGGATAATTGAATGCGTGCAATATTTCTACATCTACTGTTGAGCATGTTGCTATTTGTACTAGATGTAGAGATGTTAATATTGATGCTATGAATGATCACATTACCATGATTAAAGAACAAAATGATCACATAGTCAAATTAAATGCTAAAATTGCCGAGCATGAGTTAGAGAATGAAAATTTTAAATTTGCTCATAGCATGCTCTATAGCGGGAGACGACCTGGCATTAAGGATGGCATTGGCTTCCAACAAGGGAGCAAAGCAACATCAAGCTTAATGCACCCAAGAACAGACTCTCTAATTTTGTTAAGGGTAAGGCTCCTAGGTTCAGGATAGAGAAGGTTACATTTTATATCCTGAGAACTATCTTGAGCACAAAATTAGGAAAACTCATGCTAGAAAACCTCATACTGTTTCTCACATGCTTATATATAGTAATGAGGCATCTAGTTCTAGGCATTCAACTCATATCAAAATGCCTAAAAAGAAAGTTGTCAATGCATCAAATGAACATAGCATTTCATTTAAGACTTTTGATGCATCTTTTATGCTAACTAACAAATCAGGCAAAGTAGTTGCCAAATATGTTGGGGGCAAACACAAGAGTCCCAAGACTTGTGTTTGGGTACCCAAGGTGCTTGTTTCTAATGTGAAAGGGCCCAAGACCGTCTAGGTACCTAAGAACAAGGCCTAAATTTGTTTTGTAGGTTTATGCATCCGGCGGGTCAAGTTGGATAATCGACAGCGGGTGCACAAACCACATGACAGGGGAGAAAAGAATGTTCTCCTCATGAGAAAAATGAAGATCCCCAAAGAATGATTACATTTGAGGATGGAAATCAAGGTTTGGGTAAAATTGCTATATCTCCTGACCATTCCATTTCTAATATTTTTAGTAGATTCTTTAGATTACAACTTGCTTTCTGTTTCTCAATTATGCAAAATGGGCTACAACAATCTCTTTACTGATACAGGTGTTACTGTCTTTAGAAGAAGTGATGATTCAATAGCTTTTAAGGGAGTGTTAGATGGTCAACTTTATTTGGTTGATTTTAATGATAACAATGCTGAACTAGACACTTGCTTAATTGCTAGGACCAATATGGGCTGGCTCTGGCATCGCTGACTTGCCCATGTTGGGATGAAGAATCTTCACAAGCTTCTAAAGGGAGAACACATTTTAGTACTAACAAATATTCATTTTGAGAAAGACATGATTTGTAGCGCATGTCAAGCTGGAAAGCAAGTTGGAGCTCATCATCCACACAAGAACGTCATGTCGACCGACAGGCTGCTTGAGCTGCTGAGAGCACCTAGAGGGGGGGGGGGTGAATAGGTGATCCTGTAACACTCAATACTTAGGCCACAAAAACTTGGTTAAGTGTTAGCGCAATAACCGCCAAGTGGCTAGAGAGGAGTCTTCAACAAAACACAATAACCAACAAGAGATCAATCACAGAGATGGCACGGTGGTTATCCTGTGGTTCGGCCAAGACCAACGCTTGCCTACTCCACGTTGTGGTGTCCCAACGGACGAGGGTTGCAATCAACCCCTCTCAAGCGGTCCAAAGACCCACTTGAATACCATGGTGTTTTGCTTGCTTTTCTTAATCCCGTTTGCGAGGAATCTCCACAACTTGGAGCCTCTCGCCCTTACACTTGAAGTTCACAAAGAAGCACGGAGCAAGGGAGGGATTAGCAACGCACACAAGACACAAAAATCAGAGTGTCACCACGCACACAAGTCGCAACAAGAGCTCGCAACACAACCCAATGAGTTCACAACTCCACTAGAGCTCTATATGCTATCACAAAGAAACAAATGCGCGGAATCGAGGTCTTGGTGCTTAGGAATGTTGTAAGAATGCTTGGTGTCCTCCTCCATGCGCCTAGGGGTCCCTTTTATAGCCCCAAGGCAGCTAGGAGCCGTTGAGAACATTCCTGGAAGGCAGATCTTGCCTTCTGTCGACTGGCGCACCGGACAGTCCGGTGCACCAATGTGACCGTTGGCTCGCCCACGCGTCACGTGCGGAATCCTCAGCCGACCGTTACCCCGGCTGACCGTTGGCTCACCGGACAGTCCGGTGCACCACCGGACAGACCGGTGAATTTTAGCCGTACGCCGTTGATGGTTTCCCGAGAGTGACGAGTTCGCCTGTGAACGGCTCACCGGACAGTCCGGTGCACCACCAGACAGACCGGTGAATTTTAGCCGTACACCACCGTCGAAGTCCCGAGAGCAGCCTGTTCGCCAGAGCCAGCCTGGCGCACCGGACACTGTCCGGTGCACCACCGGACAGTCCGGTGAACCAGGACTGAGCAGACTTTTGGCTGAACTTAGCCATCTCTTCTCCAACTCGATTTTTTCTATTTCCAGCACTTAGACACAATACATTAGTCCATAAAACAATGTACTAAGTCTAGAAACATACCTTTTGACATGATTTTCACTTTGTCCACCACTTTGCATAGATTAGCACAAAAGCACATGTGTTGGCACTCAATCACCAAAATACTTAGAAATGGCCCAAGGGCACATTTCCCTTTCAATCTCCCCCTTTTTGGTGATTTATGCCAACACAACATAAGGCAGCTAGAACAAGTGCAATATCAATGCAAATGAAAATCAAAAGTTGTTTTGAATCAATTTTGGCATATATGGATCACTCTTTGCCACCACTTGGTTTGTTTTTGCAAATCAAACTCGAATTTCTATCTCTAAGTCAAATCCACTTGTAGAGACATAAAGAGAGATATTCTAAAGAAAATTGATCAAGGAAACCAAAAACTCCCCCTTTTTCCCATAATCAATACTTCTCCCCACAAGAGGCCAACTTTTGACAAAAGAGACAATAAAAGAGTTTTGACAAACCAAAAGCTCTAATCTACCATTTTCAAAATTTCTCAAGTGGTAAGAGGTAGCTGATCCATCTATTGCTTTGGCCTTTATTTTCTCCCCCTTTGGCACCAAGCACCAAAACGGGATCAATCTTGGCCCCTTAACCCCATTGCCTCACCAAAATCTTCAAATGAGAACACAAAGGCAATAAGAGTACGTGAGATGAACTTGGAATAAGTTACCCTCTCATCGGAGTGCAGTGGAAGTCTTTCATGGTCCAAGTCCACCTTTTCCCTTTCAAAACTCCTTTGAGACTCAATCAAGCAAACTCAAGCAAACAGTTAGTCTCAAAGGGTCAAGTTGTAGCACAACTCCCCCTAAATATGTGCATCACTTGCACAAGGACTTGTGAGGTCCGGGAAGTGATTGTACAACTTGAGCACCATAGTAAGCAACAAAAATGCATAAGGAACATGATCAAAGGCATAAACACATATATGCTATAAATCAATCCAAGTTCCGCGAATCTAGGATGTTTAGCTCACTACGCAGCCTGCAAAAGGTCTTTTCATCTAAAGGCTTAGTGAAGATATCGGCTAGCTGGTTCTCGGTGTTAACATGAAACACTTCGATATCTCCCTTTTGCTGGTGGTCTCTCAAAAAGTGATGCCGGATGTCAATGTGCTTTGTGCGGCTGTGCTCAACAGGATTTTCCGCTATTCGGATAGCACTCTCATTGTCACATAGGAGTGGGACTTTGCTCAGATTGTAGCCAAAGTCCCGGAGGGTTTGCCTCATCCAAAGTAGTTGCGTGCAACACTGTCCTGCGGCAACGTACTCGGCCTCAGCGGTGGATAGGGCAACGGAGGTTTGTTTCTTAGAGTTCCACGACACCAGGGACCTTCCTAAGAATTGGCACGTCCCCGATGTACTCTTCCTATCGACCTTACATCCAGCATAGTCGGAATCTGAATATCCAATCAAGTCAAAGTTAGACCCCTTTGGATACCAGATCCCGAAGCAAGGCGTAGCGACTAAATATCTAAGAATTCGCTTCACAGCCACTAAGTGACAGTCCTTAGGATCGGATTGAAATCTAGCACACATGCATACGCTAAGCATAATATCCGGTCTACTAGCACATAAATAAAGCAAAGAACCTATCATGGACCGGTATGCTTTTTGATCAACGGACTTACCACCTTTGTTGAGGTCGGTGTGTCCGTCGGTTCCCATCGGCGTCTTTGCGGGCTTGGCGTCCTTCATCCCAAACCGCTTTAGCAAATCTTGCGTATACTTCGTTTGGGAGATGAAGGTGCCGTCCTTGAGTTGCTTTACTTGGAACCCAAGGAAGTAGTTCAACTCGCCCATCATCGACATCTCGAATTTCTGCGTCATCACCCTGGTAAACTCTTCACAAGACTTTTGGTTAGTAGAACCAAATATTATGTCATCGACATAAATTTGGCACACAAAAAGGTCACCATCGCAAGTCTTAGTGAAAAGAGTTGGATCGGCTTTCCCAACCTTGAAAGCATTAGCAATTAAAAAGTCTCTAAGGCATTCATACCATGCTCTTGGGGCTTGCTTAAGTCCATAGAGCGCCTTAGAGAGCTTACACAAGTGGTCGGGGTACCGTTCATCCTCGAAGCCAGGGGGTTGCTCCACGTACACCTCCTCTTTGATCGGCCCGTTGAGGAAAGCGCTCTTCACATCCATTTGGTACAACCTGAAGGAATGGTGAGCGGCATATGCTAGCAAAATACGAATTGATTCTAGCCTAGCCGCAGGAGCAAACGTCTCCTCAAAGTCCAAACCTGCGACTTGCGCATAACCTTTTGCCACAAGTCGAGCTTTGTTCCTCGTCACCACCCCGTGCTCGTCCTGTTTGTTGCGGAACGCCCACTTGGTTCCCACAACATTTTGCTTGGGGCGAGGCACCAGTGTCCAAACTTCATTGCGCTTGAAGTTGTTGAGTTCCTCCTGCATGGCCAACACCCAGTCCAGATCTAGCAAGGCCTCTTCTACCCTGAAAGGCTCAATAGAAGAGACAAAGGAGTAATGTTCACAAAAATTAACTAATCTTGAACGAGTAGTTACTCCCTTGCTAATATCACCCAATATCTGATCGACGGGATGATCCCTTTGGATCGTCGCTCGGACTTGGGTTGGAGGTGCCTGAGGTACTTCTTCCTCTTCAACTTGAACATCCTGTGCTCCCCCTTGATCATGCGCCTCCACTTGAGGTACCTGTTCGTCATCTTGGGTTGGGGGATGCACCATAGTTGAGGAAGATGGTTGATCTTGCTCCAATTGTTCCCGTGGTCGCACATCGCCAATTGCCATGGTGCGCATTGCGGCCGTTGGAACATCTTCTTCATCTACATCATCAAGATCAACAACTTGCTCTCTTGGAGAGCCATTAGTCTCATCAAATACAACGTCGCTAGAGACTTCAACCAAACCCAATGATTTGTTGAAGACCCTATACGCCTTTGTATTTGAATCATAACCTAATAAAAACCCTTCTACAACTTTGGGAGCAAATTTAGAGGTTCTACCTTTCTTCACAAGAATATAACACTTGCTCCCAAAAACACGAAAATAAGACACATTGGGTTTGTTACCAGTTAGCAGCTCGTATGAAGTCTTCTTGAGGAGGCTGTGAAGATAGACCCTGTTGATGGCGTGGCAAGCCGTGTTCACGGCTTCCGACCAAAAACGCTCGGGGGTCTTGAACTCTCCAAGCATAGTCCTTGCCATATCGATAAGCGTCCTGTTCTTCCTCTCTACCACACCATTTTGCTGAGGTGTGTAGGGAGCGGAGAACTCGTGTTTGATCCCCTCCTCCTCAAGGAACTCCTCCACTTGAAGATTCTTGAATTCGGACCCATTGTCACTCCTTATCTTCTTCACCTTGAGCTCAAACTCATTTTGAGCTCTCCTGAGGAAGCGCTTGAGGGTCCCTTGGGTTTCAGTTTTATCCTGCAAAAAGAATACCCAAGTGAAGCGGGAAAAATCATCAACTATAACAAGACCATACTTACTTCCTCCTATACTCAGGTAGGCGACGGGTCCAAAGAGGTCCATATGAAGCATCTCCAAGGGTCTTGATGTTGTCATCACATTTTTGGTGTGATGAGAGCCTCCCACCTGTTTCCCTGCTTGACAAGCTGCACAAGGTCTATCTTTTTCGAAATGTACATTAGTTAGACCTATCACGTGTTCTCCCTTTAGAAGCTTGTGGAGGTTCTTCATCCCCACATGTGCTAAACGGCGATGCCACAACCAGCCCATGCAAGTCTTAGCCATTAAGCATGCATCTAGACCGGCCTCTTCTTTTGCAAAATCAACCAAATAAAGTTTGCCGTCTAGTACACCCTTAAAAGCTATTGAACCATCACATCTTCTAAAGACAGACACATCTACATTTGTAAATATACAATTATATCCCATTTTGCATAGTTGACTGACAGACAACAAATTATATCCAAGAGACTCTACTAAAAACACATTAGAAATAGAGTGTTCGGATGAAATAGCAATTTTACCTAACCCTTTTACCTTGCCTTGGTTCCCATCACCGAATATTATTGAATCTTGGGAATCCTTATTTTTGACGTAGGAGGTGAACATCTTCTTCTCCCCCGTCATATGGTTTGTGCATCCGCTGTCGATAATCCAGCTTGAACCCCCGGATGCATAAACCTGCAAGGCAAATTTAGGCTTGGGTCTTAGGTACCCAACTCTTGTTGGGTCCTACAAGGTTAGTCACAATTGTCTTAGGGACCCAAATGCAAGTTTTGTCACCCTTGCATTTGGCCCCTAACTTCCTAGCCAATACCTTCTTACCCTTTCTACAAATGGCAAATGAAGCATTGCAAGCATGATATATTGTAGATGGTTCATTAGCTTTCCTAGGAACATTAACAACATTTCTCCTAGGCATATTATGAACAACATTTCTATCATGCACATAGGAAGAACTAGAAGCAAACATGGCATGAGAATCAAAAACATCATATGCATTATAACGCCTATAAGCATTTCTATGTTGTCTCTTGTCATGATACATAAAAGCATGGTTCTTTTTAGCACTACTAGCCATAGGGGCCTTCCCTTTCTCCTTGGTGGAGATGGGAGCCTTATGGCTTGTTAAGTCCTTGGCTTCCCTCTTGAAGCCAAGTCCATCCTTAATTGAGGGGTGTCTACCAATTGTATAGGCATCCCTTGCAAATTTTAGCTTATCGAAATCACTTTTGCTAGTCTTAAGTTGGGCATTAAGACTAGCTACTTCATCATTTAATCTAGAAATTGAAACTAGGTGTTCACTACAAGCATCAATATCAAAATCCTTACACCTAGTGCAAATCATAACATGTTCTACACAAGAATTAGATTTATTTGCTACTTCTAATTTAGCATTTAAATCATTGTTAACACCTTGTAAAGTAGAAATGGTTTCATGACAAGTAGATAGTTCATAAGAAAGCATTTCATTTCTTTTAACTTCTAAAGCATAGGATTTTTGTGCCTCTACAAATTTATCATGTTCTTCATACAAGAAATCCTCTTGCTTTTCTAAAAGCCTATCCTTTTCATTCAAGGCGTCAATCCATTCATTGATTTTATCAATTTTATTTCTATCCAATCCCTTGAACAAGCTAGATTAATCTATTTCCTCATCGCTAGAATCATCATCACTTGAAGAAGAGTAAGTGGTATCCCGAGTACATACCTTCTTCTCCTTTGCCATGAGGCATGTGTGATGCTCGTTGGGGAAGAGGAATGACTTGTTGAAGGCAGTGGCGGCGAGTCCTTCATTGTCGGAGTCGGAGGAGGAGCAATCCGAATCCCACTCCTTTGCGATATGTGCCTCGCCCTTGGCCTTCTTGTAACTTTTCTTCTTCTCCTTCTTGTTTCCCTTTTCCTGGTCACTATCATTGTCGGGACAGTTAGCGATAAAATGACCAAGCTTACCACATTTGAAGCATGAGCGCTTCCCCTTTGACTTGGTCTTGCTTGGCTGTCCCTTGCGACCCTTAAGCGCCGTCTTGAAACGCTTGATGATGAGGGCCATCTCTTCATCATTGAGACCTGCCGCCTGAACTTGCGCCACCTTGCTAGGTAACGCCTCCTTGCTTCTCGTTGCCTTGAGAGCAACGGGTTGAGGCTCATTGATTGGACCATTCAGTGCGTCGTCCACGTACCTCGCCTCCTTGATCATCATTCGCCCGCTTACGAATTTTCCAAGGACTTCTTCGGGCGACATTTTGGTGTACCTGGGATTCCACGAATATTATTCACCAAATGAGGATCAAGAACGATAAAGGACCTTAGCATCAGTCGGACGACGTCGTGGTCCATCCATCGCGTGCTTCCGTAGCTCCTTATTTTGTTGATAAGGGTCTTTAGCCGGTTGTATGTTTGGGTCGGCTCCTCGCCCCTTATCATCGCGAATCGTCCAAGCTCTCCCTCCACCAACTCCATTTTGGTGAGCAAGGTGACGTCGTTCCCCTCATGAGAAATCTTGAGGGTGTCCCAGATCTGCTTGGCGTTGTCCAAGCCGCTCACTTTATGGTACTCATCCCTGCACAAGGATGCTAACAACACAGTAGTGGCTTGTGCATTTCTATGAATCTGTTCATTAATAAAAATAGGACTATCCGAGCTATCAAACTTCATTCCATTCTCAACAATCTCCCATATGCTTGGATGGAGAGAGAATAGGTGACTACGCATTTTGTGGCTCCAAAATCCGTAGTCCTCTCCATCAAAGTGAGGAGGTTTGCCAAGTGGAATGGAGAGCAAATGTGAATTTGAACTTTGAGGAATACGCGAATAATCGAAAGAAAAGTTTGAGTTAACCGTCTTTCGTTTGTCGTAGTCATTGTCGTCGTTGTCCTTATGAGAGGAAGTGGACTCATCACTGTCGTCGTAGTAGACGATCTCCTTGATGCGTCTCGTCTTCTTCTTCCTTCCATCTTTGTGTCTATGGCCCGAGCCCGAGTCGGTAGGCTTATCATCCTTAGGCTCGTTGACGAAGGACTCCTTCTCTTTGTCGTTGATCACGATTCCCTTCCCCTTAGGATCCATCTCTTCGGGCGATTAGTCCCTTTGCGAAGAGAACGGCTTTGATACCAATTGAGAGCACCTAGAGGGGGGTGAATAGGTGATCCTGTAACACTCAATACTTAGGCCACAAAAACTTGGTTAAGTGTTAGCGCAATAACCGCCAAGTGGCTAGAGAGGAGTCTTCAACAAAACACAATAACCAACAAGAGATCAATCACAGAGATGGCACGGTGGTTATCCTGTGGTTCGGCCAAGACCAACGCTTGCCTACTCCACGTTGTGGCGTCCCAACGGACGAGGGTTGCAATCAACCCCTCTCAAGCGGTCCAAAGACCCACTTGAATACCACGGTGTTTTGCTTGCTTTTCTTAATCCCGTTTGCGAGGAATCTCCACAACTTGGAGCCTCTCGCCCTTACACTTGAAGTTCACAAAGAAGCACGGAGCAAGGGAGGGATTAGCAACGCACACAAGACACAAAAATCAGAGTGTCACCACGCACACAAGTCGCAACAAGAGCTCGCAACACAACCCAATGAGTTCACAACTCCACTAGAGCTCTATATGCTATCACAAAGAAACAAATGCGCGGAATCGAGGTCTTGGTGCTTAGGAATGTTGTAAGAATGCTTGGTGTCCTCCTCCATGCGCCTAGGGGTCCCTTTTATAGCCCCAAGGCAGCTAGGAGCCGTTGAGAACATTCCTAGAAGGCAGATCTTGCCTTCTGTCGACTGGCGCACCGGACAGTCCGGTGCACCAATGTGACCGTTGGCTCGCCCACGCGTCACGCGCGGAATCCTCGGCCGACCGTTGCCCCGGCTGACCGTTGGCTCACCGGACAGTCCGGTGCACCACCGGACAGACCGGTGAATTTTAGTCGTACGTCGTTGATGGTTTCCCGAGAGTGACGAGTTCGCCTGTGAACGGCTCACCGGACAGTCCGGTGCACCACCGGACAGACCGGTGAATTTTAGCCGTACACCGCCGTCGAAGTCCCGAGAGCAGCCTGTTTGCCAGAGCCAGCCTGGCGCACCGGACACTGTCCGGTGCACCACCGGACAGTCCGGTGAACCAGGACTGAGCAGACTTTTGGCTGAACTTAGCCATCTCTTCTCCAACTCGATTTTTTCTGTTTCCAGCACTTAGACACAATACATTAGTCCATAAAACAATGTACTAAGTCTAGAAACATACCTTTTGACATGATTTTCACTTTGTCCACCACTTTGCATAGATTAGCACAAAAGCACATGTGTTGGCACTCAATCACCAAAATACTTAGAAATGGCCCAAGGGCACATTTCCCTTTCAGCTGCTCCACATGGATCTATTCGGCCCGATCGCTTATATAAGCATCAGCGGGAGTAAGTATTGTCTTGTTATTGTGGATGATTATTCTCGCTTCACTTGGGTATTCTTTTTGCAGGAGAAATCTCAAACCCAAAAAACCTTAAAGAGATTCTTAAGACGAGCTCAAAATGAGTTCGGATTAAGAATCAAAAAGATTAGAAGCGTCAATGGAACAGAGTTCATGAATTCACAAGTTGAAGGATTTCTTGAGGAAGAGGGCATCAACAATGAGTTCTCTTCTCCCTACACACCTCAACAAAATGGTGTAGTGGAGAGTAAGAATAGAACTCTTTTGGATATGGCAAGGACCATGATTGATGAGTACAAGACATCAGATCGGTTTTTGGCGGAGGCGATCAACACCGCTTGCTACTCCATCAACCGTTTATATCTTCACCGAATCCTCAAGAAAACATCATATGAACTCCTCACTGGTAAAAAGCCCAATGTTTCCTATTTTAGAGTTTTTGGGAGTAAATACTTTATTCTTATTAAGAGAGGTAGAAATTCTAAGTTTGCTCCTAAAGCAGTAGAAGGCTTTTTACTTGGTTATGACTCAAACACAAGGGCATATAGAGTCTTCAACAAGTCCACTGGATTAATTGAAGTTTCTTATGACATTGTGTTTGATGAGACTAATGGCTCCCAAGTGGAGCAAGTTGATTTTAATGAATTAGATGATGAAGAGTGTGACACCCCAGTGTCACCTAGGGTTTCTCTCAAATGCCAAACCAAGAACCATCTTTTTATGTGAACCAAAGTAAGCATGAACATCAAATAACTTAAGTACTAAAAGATTCACCAAGTATATACTTAAAAGTATCATGATCCAAACAATTGAGTCTTTTAAAAAAAATATAAGAATGTACAACCCTAATGAAAACCCTAAGTGAGCCCCATGAGCTAAATTCAAGAAAGTAAGAAAAAGGGGATGAAAAGTTTAAAATTTTGACTTGAGCCAATTATAAAAATTGAAGTATATTTAATGAGCAACAAGAAAGGTTGAGAAAGCTTAGCCAAAATAACTCAAGAAAAACCCCAAATCAAGCTTCTCATGTGGGGACTTAATGGGAATTCTAAATTTCAGAATTCTGAAATTCAGACCTTGAGCCAAAGATCAGGGATGTTCACCTTGATCACCAACTCGAATCCTAATGGCCCCATTGACAAAATTGTGTCTAACTAACCCCTCTGTCGTGTGCCAGAAGATGGCATTGGGACTCGAGCCCTAGACATGACAAAACCTTGGATTTGCCTCGGGTTTGAGCAGGGAGACAGACCGGATTTCCTGGCTCCATATCTCTGCAACCAGTAGGCAAAATCCTTTGACCCCCACACAAGAATGGTAGCTTGTAGGGAGGAGAAGAGGTTTTGTGCACTGACCAAGGCGAGAGCAGGCTCGGATGAGCGACCACACGCGCCAGAACTTGGGCAGAACGCACGGGCACACGTGTTCGACCCTGGTCGGCACGCCAGAGCTCGCCCAACCCGCGCGCGCTCGCCCCGACGTCCAATCAAGTCCGCCGCGCGCCCACGCCCTCGGCCGTGCCCGCCCGCGCCTATAAAGCCTCCCCAAGCGCACCTCACTTCGCCGCGCACTCACCCTCACTGGCCAGCCACTTTCCCTTAGCTCCGGTGAGCTCAATTCCGCCCGCCATTGCCGCCAGAGCCTCGGCCATCGTGGCCAGCCCACTCCAGCCATACTCAAGTCGAGCCAGTGCTTCGGCTAGCTCCACCAGTAGCCCGTGAAGCTTGCCAAGCCCTCAGACCCGGCCAGACTTCACCGGAGGCCCGAGATCGACCTCACCGGACTTCGGTCTTCCGCCGCCGCGCGTGGACCGAGCTATCCAGTGAGTCTCCGACCAATTCCTTGCACCCATATCTTCTCTGGCATCCCGTGAACCACTCTGACCCATCCAATTGCTCTATCTCGCCGTGACCAGGCCGGACTCCTCGCCGCCGACGAGCATCCCCGCCTGCGCGCGTGGACCGACCGACTCCGGCCATCTCCGACGGCGACCCGCACCTCGTTGTGATCCCCGAGACCTCCCCTACGTCCTCGACCACTTCACCGGAGCAATCTCGCCGCTGGTAAGCCCCTCCGCCCTTTCTTCCGCCGCGGTTACTGTTTGAGGTAGAAGAAGGACCTCGGGTTAGGATCCGTAGAACCCGAGGGGTTTTCTGTAACGTCAGCGACTCATGTGAATAGTAGCTTAAGGACTGATTCGCGAGGAAAACTTAAAAACCCGCCAGGGACCCCAGTGCAAAGTGGATTTCCATTAAACCATTTCTGTTAATCTTTTTAAAATGACCAGAGAACTTAGAAAATCCATAACTTGCTGAATTCTTCATAAAAAGTTGTCAAATCAATTTTGCTAGCTTCTGAATATTATGAACTATCATTTAAAAATGATAAACCCTATGCTTTATGTTCTAAATTTTAGAGTTTAAAATTAAAAACAAAAACCCACCAAACCTTGTTTAATTAAGGAAAATTAGTTTTTCTTCTGTGCTGAACTTAAGAAAATTTGTAGATGTTTAAACCTCATTTAGACACTGTTTAAAAAAGGTAGGAACCCCAACATTAGAAATTATGATGTAGTTATTCATTTAAAGCTAATTTGTCCAAAACTTAGAGAAAATCAGAAAGGCATTAGAAATTAATGAACAATGATTAAGATTATTTTTCCTAGTTTACTTATGTAACAGAGAACCTAGGAAAAATATAGAGACCATTAATTTGGACCAGTCTTAAATTAAGATGATTTATTTAGCCTTATATAGACTGAAAATCAATTATTAGAATGGCAAAACTATAACCAAAATGATTAATAAAAATCCAGTGGACTTACAACCCCAGAGCCCCACTACAAAAATAAAGAGCACCCCAGCCCAACTTTTTAAGTAAGGAAAATAAATACAAAGTGATAATAAGGCATTTTCCAAATAATTCCTTAACAACCCCTAATAATGTGATAATGGGCAAACAAAAATTAGCTAAGTCCATGATGAGATAAACTATCAGAGAAAAATGCAAACCCATGAAAAAGAAGCAAACTCATACCTATTGCTAATAATTTAAAAGAAAGGCCATTTGATTCAAATAATGCATACCACCCCTTCCCTTAAGCAAATAGATGCCAAACTTCAGAATGATTGCTCTTGCACAAAACAAAAACTAAGAAAAAAAAGAACTTTGTTGTTTGATATTTTTCAAATATAGAGGTAGTAGAAAGCACCAATGTGGCTAGAAACTTGAGAAAGCCATAGAAAAATAACTAAAATGTATTAATGGCTAGAAGTTTGCACCAAATCATGTTATGACACCTAAAAGCCAGAAAAAATAAGTCTTAGAAAATTACCCACTGTTAAATAATAGTTGTAGTTCAAAGCACCCCTTCTGCCCTAGGATTTGATAATTTTGTCCAGAGAAAACTATTCACTTCCTGATCCCCAAATTTTGAGACAGAGAAACATACACCAGTACCAGGCCACTGTAATTTTTGCAGAATTTTTAGAATTTTTATAAAAGCAACTTGTAGTTCAAACCCACTCCAAAACATTAAAAAGAATAAAAGAAAAGGGAAGAAGAAATAAACCTCACCCCAATAAGGCTAACTTGAGAACTTATCAATTCTCCCTAAGACTTAAAAGGAATTCAGTGGAAACCCAAAAAAATTGAATCCACTACTTACCTTAGCTAAGTTTAAACCAATTTACCAAGTATACCACCCAAGGGTCTTACATAAGTAAAGTAACCTTGTTTAACTCAAGAAGATCATACACCTTTAAAGTTGTAATTTCTAGAAGCACATATCATATCATGCATATATCTTACGCATTGCATTCATTAGATTGTAATCTTGCCGACGGAGAGTATGTGCTGCTCATCCCCGAGCAAGGACCTGTCCAAGAGGAGGACCAGGAGCAGGCTTCAGAGGCTGCTATTGAGGATCTCCCTGCAGCCCCAGCAATTGAAGGCAAGCCCCGGTTTTATGCATAACCGTTTATATATATATATGCTACTTTACTACACTTAATGTTTGTAGGTTTGTGATGTGCACTTAAGTGTAGGAGTTGCTTGAAACCTCTAGTTGCATGAACTTAGGATCCCCTTTTGAGATGAATACTAGTATGCTAGGTCGAGTCGCTGCTTGCTAATCAGGATCTCGGTAGAAGTCGAGTGATTTTTCTAGCACTCGCGCGAGGTCAGGAATTGATTGTATTCATCTTGATAACGGGGTATATGTTGGTCTATGGACTTGGATCCAGGGAGGATGTCTTGTCCATGAGACGGGAAAAAGAATTAAGGATTAATGTGTGGATACCTGAGTCAAGCTTTTGAACGTACTAAGCACATGCCGGGAAATATGGTAACCGGTAAACCTAGTACCTGAGTGAAGCCGGGCGCGGACTTTATCCCTCATGCGACCTGAGACTGGGTCTCCCATGCTAGCTATGGTGGGTACAAGTGCGGTCACTGCACGGCGGCAGCCAGGGTCAGTGGAGCATTGTATGCCAAGGCGGTGAGGCCTGGACGCGAACGGGGAATCGATGGGGACGGTTGTCATGTGCAGGGTCGGAGTACCCTGACATGCCGTGTGTTTAGGTTTACCTTGCAAGGTTAAAACTCGATTCAAATTGTCTGCTTCTCGCAGCTAATGAGACTGCTTGATTCCTTGTACTGCATCGAGTAAAAAGTGAAATGTGGTTACATAAGATAACTTGTTGATTGAATAAATTGATTGTTACCATGTATGCTTAGAAGGAGCAATCTAGCTAAGTTAATGATGATAGAAACTGGAAAGCTAAAACTTTGCTTTTAGAAACAACTAGTGCTTTTGGCAAACCAAACCCCTCAGCCAAACAGCTGCATAGTCTAGAGGTAGAGGAGTAGATTCCTCAAACCGGGTAAGTCTAGCTGAGTATTAGTATACTCAGCCTTGCTTGTGGCAAAATTTTTGCAGGTACTATTCAGGAAATGGTTGATGGTGTGAATTGGCCTACCACCCTGCCACCGGGTTGGACGGTCGAGTGGGATGTTGCTCCGGCAGGAGAGGAGCACGAGGAGTAGTGGGCTAGGCCTTGCCCAATTCCTCGATACCGACGACATCGATCATCCGCTGCACTTTATTTTGTGAACCCTTATTATTTGCTACTCAAAAACTCCGATTTATGTAATAACCCAGTACTTAATTTGAGGTTTCCTGTTTTATTGTATTTCTTCTGTGACTCACCTTCGAGTGAGATTGTGGAATTTGATCCTAGTTAAGTGGCTCTATCAGACTAGATCTGAGGGACTGACGGGTTATTCCGATTTAAGTGTGTTACGGCCCCTGGGGCGTGACTTAGGCACTTAAGCTGGAATAATTCGGGCGGTTCCGCCACAGCTGGTATCGGAGCAAATTCCACCACAGAGAAGGACAATAAACCATGAATACCAATTTTCAAAATCTAAAACTTGCCTAGAAACTGTTATGGATCGTCAGGACTAGACCGCTAGACCTAGGACGAAAGGCCTTAGGCATAGAGGGAAAATGGGTGGCTAATTACTTAGGCCCCGTGGGCCAGTACTTATATTTTCAAGGATGCCCTAAAAAGCACCCTATTTTCTTTCGAGAGGCAACGTTTTCTTTTTCCCAGCATGCATGCATTATAAAACATCAAAGAGGAATTAAAATTTGAGCTAACCCACTTTCTTTAAAACCATCCGGGCTCTCTTTTTCTTTTCCTTCCACCATAATCTTTACCTTTGATTCCCCTCCGCAGATGAATTCACCCACCCCCGCCAGTGGAGGAGACTCTCGTTTCAGTTCTGACTTCCTTTCTCACGATGGTTTTCCTTCCATCTTGTGGGAAGTGCTTAACTCCGCCGGCTACCCTACGCCCCCTTTGTACACGGTGCAGTTGTATGAGGAGCATCGGGTACCTCGTTGTCGGGTCTGGCTGACTTTGGAGGCTCATCCCCTTCAGCCGGGTTGGCATTCTCTTGATTCTGAGACAATTGGACTCAGGACGGACGACACCGTTGAAGCAGCAGCCATGAAGGCCCTGACAACTTTCTGTGGCTATCATCCCCTGGAGATGGTGATGCACCCCTTGGGACTCTTCCCTGCTGAGAGGAAGGATGATCCCATGTGGTGTAACCGCGTGAGCCATGTGAAGGATGTGTGGGCAATGTATCCTGACTTGGTTGGGAGGGTCACTGTTCAGTGCATGAGTGCGCTGTACCGCCTTCAGGCCCTTCAGAGCGATGCTATGGCACTCCTTGCCAACACCGCTCAGACTGCCAAGCTCACTCTCGACAGTCAGGAAGATTTTGTGGTCGACCTATCCACTGAGTTGGTAAAGAAGGATCTGCAGGTGGAGAGGCTGAGCCAGCGCATCACCACCTTGGAGCAGCAGGTGGAGATCCGAGACAACACTATTGATGTCTTGGAGAACCAACTCCACGATGTGCAGAGAGAACTCGAAGAAGCGAATGACCACCTGGATATGCACCACTTGGAGATGGAGGCCAATGAAGCAGGAAGCGAGGGAGAAGAGGATCTCGAGGAGCTAGGACCAGCCCCTGGTGCCAATGGGACTACCTCCGCGATGCCCCCTTCACCCGCATCCAGTGTCGCTTCCATCGCTCAGGGTTAAGCAGTCGCTTCGGCACTTTCCAGTGGAAAGAAACCTATGCGGGCTTAGTAATATCACATTTTGGACTAGGCTTATGGGTACTTTCCCCTGATTGATGTAACCCTGTGAACTTTTGAAATCTGTGGGATGTTTGTCACCATGTTATCTTCATTTCGAACCTAATATTATGATTATGGCATTTTTCCTTCCATATGAGATGATATCTTGTCGTTCGAAACTGTGAGTTGGGATAACAATGGCGGTAATGTCTGTTTTCAGATGGCAGCTAGGCAGCGTCGCGGGCATAACAAGCAGGTTCCCCCGCCACCTCCTCCAGCTCCCACAGTGCAGGAGCTGATGGCCCAGCAGAATGAGATTCTGCGACAGCTCTTGCAGCGCCAGCCCCACCCGCAGCAGCATGGTGGAGGCGAGCCTCAGCGACCCCCGGTAATGGCCACTTACCAGGAGTTTCTGAGCACGCAGCCGCCCCTATTCACCAAGGCAGAGGATCCGTTGGACGCCGACGTATGGCTTCGCGTCGTCGAGTCCAAGTTTCCCCTCCTCACGGGAGACTGCCCTGATGCTACCAAGACCCGCTTCGCCGCGCAGCAGCTTCGCGGATCTGCTCGGACTTGGTGGGATCACTTCCGTGCTATGCTCCCCGCTGATCGTGAGGTATCTTGGGAGGAATTCAAGACTGCCTTCAGAGGACACCACATCCCAGCTGGCATTCTTGATCGGAAGTTGAATGAATTTCTGGCCCTTAATCAAGGAACCCGCACGGTACTGCAGTATGCGCAAGCCTTCAACGACTTATGTTAGTATGCAGGGTACCATGCTGATTCTGATGAGAAGAAGAGGGATCGCTTCCGCAGGGGTCTCAATACCAAGCTGCGGGAACGACTCAACACTGTCCGGGCCAATAGCTTCAATGAGTTGGTCAACATGGCCATCTCCCAGGAGGATTGCATTGTTGCTCACCGGACAGAGAAGAAGAGAAAGGCACCAATGGCAGCACCATCCGCTCAAGCTCAGAGGTTCCGGATTGTTTCTCACAATCAGAGCAGGGGTTTTCAGCAGCAGGCAGGCAGATGGGTGATCAGGCCACCTCAGCAGCAGCAGCAGCCGACACCCAACCGCTACCCAGCTCCCGCCCCAAGGAACAACCAGCCTCAGCAGCAGCAGTTCCGCCAGGGCAATGGGAACAAGTGTTTCACTTGTGGCAATGTGGGCCACTATGCCAAGAATTGTCCCAGGAACCAGCAGAGGCAGTTGCCAGCACCAAATCAAGACAAGGGAAGAAAGCAGAAGGTGCAAGTCAGGCAAGGGAAGCTCAACTTCACCACTCTGGAGGAAATACCTGAAGGAGCTCCTATCATGACTGGTATCTTTTCAGTTTATAATCAACCTGCTTTAATTCTGTTTGATTCTGGTGCATCTCATAGTTTCATTAGCCAAAAGTTCAGTGCTAGATGCAAACTACCATTCTCTCACTCTAAAGGGTCATTCATGATAGTCACACCTGGGGGTAAAATTGCAACTAATCAATTAAACCAAAGTGTGCCTATTCAACTGGGAAGCCACATTATCAAAACCACTCTTCTTGTGTCGGGATTGGAAAATGTGGACATTATTCTAGGAGCAAATTGGATGACCTTGCACCAAGTTGTGCTTGATGTAGCCAGCCGTACCGTGGAAGTTAATTCTCCGTTCTGTGGGATCTTCACTTTAATTCTGCCCAGTCAAGGTTCTACTCAGTCATGTGCTTTCTCTATGACGGAGTTACCTTTGAAGAAAATCCCAGTGGTCTGTGAGTATGCAGATGTCTTCCCTGATGAGTTGCCAGGAATGCCACTGGACCGGGATATTGAATTCGCCATCGAGTTGCAACCAGGAACGACCCCAATTTCCAAAAGGCCCTACCGGATGCCACCCGCTGAGTTGGCAGAATTGAAGAAGCAATTGCAAGAGTTGCTGGATAAGGGTTTTATTCGCCCAAGCACTTCGCCTTGGGGATGTCTAGCACTATTTGTGAAGAAGAAAGATGAAAGCTTGAGGCTGTGTATAGATTACCGCCCTCTTAATGCGGTAACTATCAAGAACAAGTATCCTTTGCCTCGTATTGATGTTCTCTTTGACCTGTTGGTCGGGGCCAAGGTATTTTCCAAGATAGACCTTCGCTCTGGCTACCATCAGATCAAGATACGAGCAAGTGATATTCCGAAGACGGCATTCTCAACCAGATATGGGCTATATGAATTCTTGGTGATGTCATTCGGGCTGACAAATGCACCAGCATATTTCATGTACCTGATGAATTCTGTTTTCATGCCGGAATTGGACAAGTTCGTGGTGGTTTTCATCGATGATATTCTGGTGTACTCAAAGAACAAAGAAGAACATGCCGGGCATTTGCATGTAGTGCTTCAACGTCTGCGAGAGCACCACCTTTATGCCAAGTTATCCAAGTGTGATTTTTGGCTAAAGGAAATCAAATTCTTGGGTCACACTATCTCTCAGGCCGGAATAGCTATTGATCCTGATAAAGTGCAAGAGGTGATGAACTGGAGGCCACCAACAACTGTTCGTCAGATTCGGAGTTTTCTGGGATTAGCTGGTTATTACCGAAGATTTATTCCGGACTTCTCTCGAATTGCGAAGCCTATTACTGAGTTGCTGAAGAAAGAAGTCAAATTTGTCTGGAGTCAGAAGTGCGAAGATGCCTTCCATGCATTAAGGCAGCATCTGACCACAGCACCAGTGTTGGCACAGCCTGACAACAGCAAGCCTTTCGATGTATATTGCGATGCCTCTGGCACCGGGCTAGGATGTGTCTTGATGCAAGACAACCGAGTCATCGCTTATGCCTCAAGAGCACTCAGGCCTCATGAGCAGAACTATCCCACTCATGACCTTGAGCTAGCAGCAGTGGTTCATGCATTGAAGATGTGGAGGCATTACCTAATGGGGACCCACTGCAACATCTTCACTGATCATAAGAGCCTTAAGTACATTTTTACTCAGGCTGATCTCAACATGAGGCAGAGAAGATGGCTAGAGCTGATCAAGGATTATGACCTGGAGGTACATTACCACCCAGGAAAATCTAATGTGGTAGCAGATGCCTTGAGCCGGAAGAAGCAGTGCAATTGTATTCTGATGGATTCTCGCATTAACACCTTGTGTGATGAGTTGAGCAAGATGCAAATTGAAGTAATTCCTTCTGGTTCTTTGTCTCACATTTCTGTTGAGCCAGCTTTGCAAGACCAGATCATCATGGCCCAGCTTAGTGACAAGGGAGTGCAGATTATCAAGGAGAATCTCCATCAGAAGGTCAAGAAGTATAATTGTTTCCGCCAGGATGAAAAGGGTGTGTTGTGGTTTAAAAACAGATTGGTGATTCCTAAGGACCAGGATCTCAAGAGGAAAATTTTGGACGAAGCTCATCTCTCAAAATTCTCTATGCATCCAGGAAGCACCAAGATGTACCATGATCTGAAGCCTTTGTACTGGTGGACCAGAATGAAGAGGGAGATAGCCCAGTATGTATCAGAATGTGACACCTGTCAGAGGATAAAGGCAAGCCACTTGAAGTCAGCTGGAGCTTTGCAACCCCTGTCCATACCTTCATGGAAGTGGGATGACATCAGCATGGATTTCATTGTGGGTCTGCCCAACACCTCTCGTCATCATGATTCGATTTGGGTTATTGTGGACCGATTGACGAAAGTGGCACATTTTCTTCCTGTGCACACCACTGATAAGGCTCAGAAGTATGCAGAATTGTATATTGACCGGATCGTGTGTTTGCACGGACTACCTCGGACCATTATTTCTGACCAAGGAGCCCAATTTGTTGCCAGATTTTGGGAACAATTGCAAGAGTCTTTGGGAACCAAGCTAATCAGGAGTTCAGCTTACCACCCACAGACTGATGGTCAGACGGAAAGGGTAAACCAAATTCTGGAGGATATGCTGAGAGCTTGTGTGATCGATTGTGGCAAGAACTGGGATAAGCACCTCTCCTTAGCAGAGTTTGCTTATAACAATAGTTATCAATCCAGCCTAAAGATGGCACCTTTTGAAGCTCTCTATGGAAGAAGGTGCAGGACACCACTCAATTGGTCTCAACCTGGTGAAAGAGAAGTTTTTGGACCTGACTTAGTGACTGAAGCCGAAAGGAAGGTCAAACTAATCAGGAAGAATCTAGAAGCTGCTCAGGCCAGGCAGAAGAGTTACCATGATAAGAGAAAGAAACCTCTCCAGTTCGAGGTGGGAAGTTTCGTATACCTCAAGGTATCACCCACCAAGGGAATGCAGAGGTTTGGGATCAAAGGCAAGCTAGCCCCTCGCTACATCGGACCTTATGAGATCATAGAAGCATGTGGACCCGTGGCATACAAGCTGAAGTTACCTTCAAAGATGTCTGCCATTCACGATGTATTCCATGTATCTCAACTGAAGAAGTGTGTTCGATTGCCGACTGAGATCTTAGCAGAGCCAGAATTGGAGATAGAGTCAAATCTATCGTACCAAGAGTACCCCTCCAAGATTCTGGATTGCAAGGAGAGATCAACTCGGGCTAAATCGATCAAGATGTACAAGGTCCAGTGGAGTAATCACTCAGAGGAGGAAGCTACTTGGGAAACCGAGGAATTCCTGAGATCCAACTTTCCCGATTGCCTACCTAAGGAAGCTGGTACGTAATCACCCCCAACCCCTCCTCCTGCCCTTCGAATCTAATTTTCAAAAATATAATCTTAATTCAGAATGAAGTAACTATGAAGTAGAACTTAAAAGGGCTTCCTTCTGAAGTTGCAAAGAGAATGACATTCGAAGAACAGTTTTACCCTGATAATAACAACACTCACCCATTTCCTATAAAGTCTCACCCTTCGCTTCACCCCGGAAGGACTCTGGCCTGAATCTCGGGACGAGATTCCCTTAAGGGGGGAAGGCTGTGACACCCCAGTGTCACCTAGGGTTTCTCTCAAATGCCAAACCAAGAACCATCTTTTTATGTGAACCAAAGTAAGCATGAACATCAAATAACTTAAGTACTAAAAGATTCACCAAGTATATACTTAAAAGTATCATGATCCAAACAATTGAGTCTTTTTAAAAAAATATAAGAATGTACAACCCTAATGAAAACCCTAAGTGAGCCCCATGAGCTAAATTCAAGAAAGTAAGAAAAAGGGGATGAAAAGTTTAAAATTTTGACTTGAGCCAATTATAAAAATTGAAGTATATTTAATGAGCAACAAGAAAGGTTGAGAAAGCTTAGCCAAAATAACTCAAGAAAAACCCCAAATCAAGCTTCTCATGTGGGGACTTAATGGGAATTCTGAATTTCAGAATTCTAAAATTCAGACCTTGAGCCAAAGATCAGGGATGTTCACCTTGATCCCCAACTCGAATCCTAATGGCCCCATTGACAAAATTGTGTCTAACTAACCCCTCTGTCGTGTGCCAGAAGATGGCATTGGGACACGAGCCCTAGACATGACCAAACCTTGGATTTGCCTCGGGTTTGAGCAGGGAGACAGACCGGATTTCTTGGCTCCATATCTCTACAACCAGTAGGCAAAATCCTTTGACCCCCACACAAGAATGGTAGCTTGTAGGGAGGAGAAGAGGTTTTGTGCACTGACCAAGGCGAGAGCAGGCTCGGATGAGCGACCACACGCGCCAGAACTTGGGCAGAACGCACGGGCACACGTGTTCGACCCTGGTCGGCACGCCAGAGCTCGCCCAACCCGCGCGCGCGCTCGCTCCGGCGTCCGGTCAAGTCCGCCGCGCGCCCACGCCCTCGGCTGTGCCCGCCCGCGCCTATAAAGCCTCCCCAGGCGCACCTCACTTCGCCCTGCACTCACCCTCACCGGCCAGCCACTTTCCCTTAGCTCCAGCGAGCTCAATTCCGCCCGCCATTGCCGCCAGAGCCTCGGCCATCGTGGCCAGCCCACTCCAGCCATCCTCAAGTCGAGCCAGTGCTTCGGCTAGCTCCGCCAGTAGCCTGTGAAGCTTGCCAAGCCCTCAGACCCGGCCAGACTTCACCGGAGGCCCGAGATCGACCTCACCGGACTTCAGTCTTCCGCTGCCGCGCGTGGACCGAGCTATCCAGTGAGTCTCCGACCAATTCCTTGCACCCATATCTTCTATGGCATCCCGTGAACCTCTCTGACCCATCCAATTGCTCTATCTCGCCGTGACTAGGCCGGACTCCTCGCCGCCGACGAGCATCCCTGCCTGCGCGCGTGGACCGACCGACTCCAGCCATCTCCGACGGCGACCCGCACCTTGTTGTGATCCCCGAGACCTCCCCTACGTCCTCGACCACTTCACCGGAGCAATCTCGCCGCCGGTAAGCCCCTCCGCCCTTTCTTCCGCCGCGGTTACTGTTTGAGGTAGAAGAAGGACCTCGGGTTAGGATCCGTAGAACCCGAGGGGTTTTCTGTAACGTCAGCGACTCATGTGAATAGTAGCTTAAGGACTGATTCGCGAGGAAAACTTAAAAACCCACCAGGGACCCCAGTGCAAAGTGGATTTCCATTAAACCATTTCTGTTAATCTTTTTAAAATGACCAGAGAACTTAGAAAATCCATAACTTGCTGAATTCTTCATAAAAAGTTGTCAAATCAATTTTGCTACCTCCTGAATATTATGAACTATCATTTAAAAATGATAAACCCTATGCTTTCGGTTCTAAATTTTAGAGTTTAAAATTAAAAACAGAAACCCACCAAACCTTGTTTAATTAAGGAAAATTAGTTTTTCTTCTGTGCTGAACTTAAGAAAATTTGTAGATGTTTAAACCTCATTTAGACACTGTTTAAAAAAGGTAGGAACCCCAGCATTAGAAATTATGATGTAGTTATTCATTTAAAGCTAATTTGTCCAAAACTTAGAGAAAATCAGAAAGGCATTAGAAATTAATGAACAATGATTAAGATTATTTTTCCTAGTTTACTTATGTAACAGAGAACCTAGGAAAAATACAGAGACCATTAATTTGGACCAGTCTTAAATTAAGATGATTTATTTAGCTTTATATAGACTGAAAATCAATTATTAGAATGGCAAAACTATAACCAAAATGATTAATAAAAATCCAGTGGACTTACAACCCCTAGAGCCCCACTACAAAAATAAAGAGCACCCCAGCCCAACTTTTTAAGTAAGGAAAATAAATACAAAGTGATAATAAGGCATTTCCCCAATAATTCCTTAACAACCCCTAATAATGTGATAATGGGCAACCAAAAATTAGCTAAGTCCATGATGAGATAAACTACCAGAGAAAAATGCAAACCCATGAAAAAGAAGCAAACTCATACCTATTGCTAATAATTTAAAAGAAAGGCCATTTGATTCAAATAATGCATACCACCCCTTCCCTTAAGCAAATAGATGCCAAACTTCAGAATGATTGCTCTTGCACAAAACAAAAATTAAGAGAAATAAGAACTCTGTTGTTTAATATTTTTCAAATATAGAGGTAGTAGAAAGCACCAATGTGGCTAGAAACTTGAGAAAGCCATAGAAAAATAACTAAAAGGTATTAATGGCTAGAAGTTTGCACCAAATCATGTTATGACACCTAAAAGCCAGCAAAAATAAGTCTTAGAAAATTACCCACTGTTAAATAATAGTTGTTGTTCAAAGCACCCCTTCTGCCCTAGGATTTGATAATTTTGTCCAGAGAAAACTATTCACTTCCTGATCCCCAAATTTTGAGACAGAGAAACATACACCAGTACCAGGCCACTGTAATTTTTGCAGAATTTTTAGAATTTTATAAAAGCAACTTGTAGTTCAAACCCACTCCAAAACATTAAAAAGAATAAAAGAAAAGGGAAGAAGAAATAAACCTCACCCCAATAAGGCTAACTTGAGAACTTATCAATTCTCCCTAAGACTTAAAAGGAATTCAGTGGAAACCCAAAAAATTGAATCCACTACTTACCTTAGCTAAGTTTAAACCAATTTACCAAGTATACCACCCAAGGGTCTTACATAAGTAAAGTAACCTTGTTTAACTCAAGAAGATCATACACCTTTAAAGTTGTAATTTCTAGAAGCACATATCATATCATGCATATATCTTACGCATTGCATTCATTAGATTGTAATCTTGCTGACGGAGAGTACGTGCTCATCCCCGAGCAAGGACCTGTCCAAGAGGAGGACCAGGAGCAGGCTTCAGAGGCTGCTATTGAGGATCTCCCTGCAGCCCCAGCAATTGAAGGCAAGCCCCGGTTTTATGCATAACCGTTTATATATATATGCTACTTTACTACACTTAATGTTTGTAGGTTTGTGATGTGTACTTAAGTGTAGGAGTTGCTTGAAACCTCTAGTTGCATGAACTTAGGATCCCCTTTTGAGATGAATACTAGTATGCTAGGTCGAGTAGCTGCTTGCTAATCAGGATCTCGGTAGAAGTCGAGTGATTTTTCTAGCACTCGCGCGAGGTCAGGAATTGATTGTATTCATCTTGATAACGGGGTATATGTTGGTCTATGGACTTGGATCCAGGGAGGATGTCTTGTCCATGAGACGGGAAAAAGAATTAAGGATTAATGTGTGGATACCTGAGTCAAGCTTTTGAACGTACTAAGCACATGCCGGGAAATATGGTAACTGGTAAACCTAGTACCTGAGTGAAGCCGGGCGCGGACTTTATCCCTCATGCGACCTGAGAGTGGGTCTCCCATGCTAGCTATGGTGGGTACAAGTGCGGTCACTGCACGGCGGCAGCCGGGGTCAGTGGAGCATTGTATGCCAAGGCGGTGAGGCCTGGACGCGAACGGGGAATCGATGGGGACGGTTGTCATGTGCAGGGTCGGAGTACCCTGACATGCCGTGTGTTTAGGTTTACCTTGCAAGGTGAAAACTCGATTCGAATCGTCTGCTTCTCGCAGCTAATGAGACTGCTTGATTCCTTGTACTGCATCGAGTAAAAAGTGAAATGTGGTTACATAAGATAACTTGTTGATTGAATAAATTGATTGTTACCATGTATGCTTAGAAGGAGCAATCTAGCTAAGTTAATGATGATAGAAACTGGAAAGCTAAAACTTTGCTTTTAGAAACAGCTAGTGCTTTTGGCAAACCAAACCCCTCAGCCAAACAGCTGCATAGTCTAGAGGTAGAGGAGTAGATTCCTCACACCGGGTAAGTCTAGCTGAGTATTAGTATACTCAGCCTTGCTTGTGGCAAAATTTTTGCAGGTACTATTCAGGAAATGGTTGATGGTGTGACTTGGCCTACCACCCTGCCACCAGGTTGGATGGTCGAGTGGGATATTGCTCCGGCAGGAGAGGAGCACGAGGAGTAGTGGGCTAGGCCTTGCCCAATTCCTCGATACCGACGACATCGATCATCCGCTGCACTTTATTTTGTGAACCCTTATTATTTGCTACTCAAAAACTCCGATTTATGTAATAACTCAGTACTTAATTTGAGGTTTCCTGTTTTATTGTATTTCTTCTGTGACTCACCTTCGAGTGAGATTGTGGAATTTGATCCTGGTTAAGTGGCTCTATCAGACTAGATCTGAGGGACTGACGGGTTATTCCGATTTAAGTGTGTTACGGCCCCTGGGGCGTGACTTAGGCACTTAAGCTGGAATAATTCGGGCGGTTCCGCCACAAAGAGGCTCCGTGCGTCGCGCTAAGGAACATGTCCATTGGGGATGTGTGTCCAAAGGAACCCGAAGAGTCTCCACATGCACAAGATCAACCACCATCTTCCATACAAGCATCTCTACCAAATCAAGATGAGGAAATGGCTCAAGAAGAAGAGGATGAAGATCAAGATGATGAGCCACGTCAAGAGGAGGACATTGATCAAGGGGAGATGAAGATGATGAAGACAAGAAAGATGATCAAGAAATTCAAGTTCAAAGACCACCACACCCAAGAGTCCACCAAGCAATTCAAAGAGACCACCCCGTCAACTCCATACTTGGTGACATCCATAAGGGGGTAACCACTAGATCTCGAGTTGCTCATTTTTGTGAACATTACTCTTTTGTGTCTTCTATTGAGCCATACAGGATAGAGGATGCACTTAGAGATCCGGATTGGGTGGTGGCAATGCAAGAGGAGCTCAACAACTTCACGAGAAATGAGGTATGGCATTTAGTTCCACGTCCTAACCAAAATGTTGTAGGTACTAAGTGGGTATTCCGCAACAAGCAAGATGAGCATGGTGTGGTGACTAGGAATAAAGATCGACTTGTTGCAAAAGGTTATTCACAAGTCGAAGGTTTGGATTTCGATGAAACCAATGCACCCGTAGCTAGGCTTGAGTCAATTCATATATTACTTGCCTATTCTACTTACCATGGCTTTAAGTTATATCAAATGGACGTGAAGATTGCCTTCCTCAATGGTCCTATCAAGGAAGAGTTATATGTTGAGCAACCTCCTGGCTTTGAAGATAGTGAGTATCCTAACCATATTTATAACCTCTCAAAGGCGCTTTATGGGCTCAAGCAAGCCCCAAGAGCATGGTATGCATGCCTGTGAGACTTTCTTATCACTAATGGCTTCAAAGTTATAAAGCTAACCCTACTCTCCTTCACTAAAACTATTGCTAAAGACTTGTTTATATGCCAAATTTATGTTGATGATATTATATTTGTATCTACTAATAAGTCCTCTTGTGAAGAGTTTAGTAGGATCATGATACAGAAATTCGAGATGTTTATGATGGGGGAGTTGAAGTATTTCCTTGGATTTCAAATCAAGCAACTCCAAGAGGGCACCTTCATCAGCCAAACTAAGTACATTCAAGATATTCTTAAGAAGTTTGGAATGAAGAATGCCAAACCCATCAAGACACCCATGGGAACAAATGGGCATCTCGACCTCGACACGGGAGGTAAATCCATAGATCAAAAGGTATACCGGTCGATGATAGGATCTTTACTATATTTATGTGCTTCACGACCGGATATTATGCTTTCTGTATGCATGTGTGCAAGGTTCCAGGCAAATCCTAAGGAAGTTCACCTTAGGGTTGTGAAAAGAATCATGAGATATTTAGTTTACACTCCTAAGTTTGGGCTATGGTACCCCAAGGGATCTACCTTTGATCTAATTGGGTATTCCGATGTCGACTATGCCGGATGTAAAATTGGCAGGAAGAGCACATCTGGGACTTGTCTGTTTCTGGGAAGATCTCTGGTGTCTTGGGCTTAAAAAACAAAACTCTGTAGCTCTATCCACCACCGAAGCTGAGTATATTGCTGCAGGACATTGTTGTGCATAATTACTCTGGATGAGGCAAACACTTAGGGACTATGGTTACAAGTTGAGCAAAATCCCTCTCCTATGCGATAATGAGAGTGCAATCCGCATGGCGGATAATTCCACTGAACATAGCCACATTAAGCACATAGACATCTGGTATCACTTTTTGAGAGATCACCAACAAAAGGGGGATATCGAAATTGCTTATGTTAGCACCCACAACCAATTAGCCGATATCTTTACCACGCCCCTGGATGAAAAGACTTTTAGCAAGCTTCAGAATGAGCTAAACATCTTAAATTCTTTGATCATGTCTCTCTCATTTGGTACAAATGCATATTTCTTAATCTTTTTATGCCAAAGCTAAGATTAATGTGCTTCCATGAGTATCTCTATGATTAGTCTTAGATTAAAGGGAAATAGAGTATTCGACAAAGGCAAGGCTTCCACTTAACTCTGTCAGTATCATTTACTCTTTGCCCTCCTCATAAACTTACACTCATATCCATTTTACCAAAGGAGGAGAAGATAGGCCCAAATAGGGGGAGAATTACTAAGGGCTCTCAAGTTTCTTCGTTTTTGGCGATTAATGCCAAAGGGAGAGAATTAATTGGCCCAAAGCAAAAGGACCGCACCACCAAATTTTCAAAAACTATTTCACAAAGGGGAAGAAATTATTTCAATTGCAAAAACCCCCTTGACAGCTAAGGGGAGAACTTCTTCAGGGGGAGCTTTTATTCAGCCAAAGGAAAAGCATTTGAAACAGGGGGAGAATTTTCAAAATCTTGAAAATGCTTTTTTTGAATCATATTCTTATACCATTGGCTATTTGCAAAAGGATTTGAAAAGACTTTTACAAAAGTTTTGCAAAAACAACCTAAGTGGTGCAAATGAGGTCCAAAATGTTAAAATAGAAAAAAAGCAATCATATATACTTAGAAATATTTTCAATTGGTTTAAACTCAAAGTAACTTATGCACATCTGTCAAAATTACAAACTAGTTACATTCCTACACTTTATATTTGCTTTGGTTTGTGTTGGCATCAATCACCAAAAAGGGGAAGATTGAAAGGAAAATGGGCTTATACATTTCCTATAATCGATTTTTGTGTTTGACGTCCATCACAAACCACGTGGACTAACTAGGTTGCCTAGTTGTCATTTATCTCAGGTGCATAAAGTTCAACATAAATCAACACAGAAAATAAGTTGGGAACTCAACAAAGTTTGGAGAAAAGACAAGCATTGGTGCTACCAGTGACGCACGAGACACTGTCTGGTGTGCACCGGACATTGTCCGGTGCCCAGGCCAAGGCACTCGCGAACTGGACGCTCTCGGGTTTCTCTGGAGTCGCTCCGCTATAAATCACCGGACTGTCCGGTGTGCACTGGACAGTGTCCGGTGAGCCAATGAAGCAACGGTCAACTGAGCCAACGGTCGACTGCGTGAACAGTAAAAAGTGCACAGTGCAGAAGTCAGAAGTTAGAGCTGTGAAGTCAGAACGCACCGGACATGTTCGATGTGCCATCGGACTGTCCGGTGTTGCAAGAGGACAAAGGACTTCAACGGTCAAACGCTCCAAACCCCAATGGTCTACTAACGTGGCACGCACCGGGCAATGAGCAGTGCCATGTCCGGTGCACCACCGGACTGTCCGGTGTGCCCATCGACAGCAAAGTTAGCCAACGACAAGGAAGTGGTTGGAGGCTATAAATACCCCCAACCACCTCCATTCAAGCCATCCAAGTTTTCCAAACTTCACATTCAATACAAGAGCAAAAGCATTCACTCCAAGACACATTCAAAAGATCAAATCCTCTCCAAGCCTCAAAATCAACTCAATTGCTTAGTGACTTGAGAGAGGGTGTTTTGTGTTTCTCTTGTTGCTTGGGTTGCTTTCTCCTTCTTATTCTAATTCCTCTAAGTGCTTTGTAAAGCTAGCAAGAGACACTTAAGTGTGTGGTGATCCTTGCACGGTCTTAGTGACCCAAGTGATTAAGGAGAAGCACTCGACCGGTTTGTGTGACCGATTGGGAGAGGGAAAGTGTTGGAATAGACCCGGCCTTTGTGGCCTCCTCAACGGGGACTAGGTTCTTTGGAACCGAACCTTGGTAAACAAATCGTCGTATTCATTTGTGTTGATCTCCACTCGATTTGTTTCCCCTATCCTCTCTCTCTCAAAGGTTCTCTTGCTCATATTGATTTGAGTTTGCTCCCAAGGCTATCTGCATTGATTGAGCAACTCATAGCAAGGAGAACTATCTTCCGCACTTCGAATTATTTCTAACACTAACCTCGGGCATAGTGCGTGTTCAAAGTTCATAAGTTTCAGGTTTCGCCTATTCACCCCCCTCTAGGCGACTTTCACCTAGAATTTACACAAAGCTCCCTGAAATACCTCAAAATAATAACCGCAGTCCAATATAGTTCTCAGATTTAATAAATTAAGCCAGAAAATGATTTTTAGTATGAAAATAATTATAGAAACTTGTTTAATTCATAATTAATTCATTTTAACTCATTTTTGGTCCATTCTAGTTGCCTTAAACTCATGTTAATATTCTTTATCATCTAGTAACCTTATATCACTATGAAATCTATGGTTAAAATCATGTACCTAATTTGTTTTATATTAAACCCCTAAACATTTAAAAATCATAACTTTATAACCATAACTCTGAATTTAGTGGTTCTTGAACCTAGGATCTCGTTACGATGCATAGATTATTATCATGCATTTTGTTCTTATGTTTGTTGTGATGTTAATTTCTCCTATACCATGTTTGTTTGTATTACTGCGAGTAGACGAGCAAGTGACCGAGGACCCCGATACTCAGCAGGTGGAAACTACTGAGCAGGAGCTCGTTGAAGGCAAGTTGTGCCCTTGACCACTTTCCTTTACCCAATAATTTTCTATATAATCACTGTGGCATGTTTAGGTTTAATTTTGATGGGACCTAATAGGTCACCAAGTTTTATCTACTTTATACCTTGATCACCATTGAACTTTTGGGTAGTTCTGCTATTGCTCTATGTGGTTTTGGGTTTGAAGATAAATTTTACACATGATCATTATTTATTATTACTGTTGATTATTTATTGTTCATGATAAGGTTATTGTGTTAATTGGAATATGGAGAACCACCCGAGAAAACAGTGCTACCACAAGGGTGGAATGGGACACTCTTGGCCAAGTAATTAGGAAAGCTAGGGAGATATTACCTTACCTGAAAGGGGCAAGCTGGGAGGCGTTACTATAGAGTATAGGGTGATTCTCAGGTCGGACTGCCTGTTCAGCTTTCCGGACGAGGGATTCATATACTTCCTTCTTACTTCATCCGTAGCGGGTTTTCTCGAACTAGTGGAACTTTGGAAAAGCCTCGTAGTGCTACCCTTCCTCGTCTCCTCGGTAGAGCTGAATGTGACTTCTAGACCCCTTAACAAATGGGTAGCATGGCTTGTGGGTAAAGATGTGCAACCTCTGTAGAGTGTATGTCACACCCGATTTTAGAAGGCAAACCGAATGCGAACCATGTACGTGCCAGGATCAGAAACTCACGTACACAGCGATTACATAGTTGGACATCATCCCACATTGCTCAAAATAAATAGCGTAAAAGGTACTTTATTACATCAAGATGTCTAAGATATCCACAGAGTCATTAACATAACTTAGTCATAAACGTGATCAAAGTGCGAAATATGAAACGTAGCAGATAAGGCCTTCATAGGCAGCTGACTCGGGGTTTGCCACTAACACAACTAGAACTCATAGTAGTCCTAGAACTCCTCAAAGTCCTCCATGTTGCCTGCATCTCCTTCTGAGCACTGATTACAGTGGGGACAACCTAGGGTGGGTGGTTTTTAAAGCAAGGGTGAGTACACATCAACGCACTTAGCAAATGTCCTGTTTGACTCAAGTAGACTAGCTGTATGTGGAGTTAAGGTTAAAGCAGTTGCTTTTAGTTGGTCAAGTATTTATTACTAGTAGTAAGCCAAGTTTTAGTAATAAACCCAGTTATTACCCAAAAGTACTCCCTCTAAGAGGAAATACCAGAGACCACATTTATATTCATCACCAGTAACCATCACCATGAAGTATCCAGAGTTCTTCTAATCAAAGAGGATCCCAAGGATGCTCTTAACCATGAGCACGACTAAAATACCATTTTCTAACACCCTGTGGAGGTTGCACACTTTACCCACAAGTCGTGATTCTCGTTCTGCCCGGGGATCATGACTCCCCATTGATCACTTCCAAGGTGACCAGGCAGGGTCTCACTATGTAGATTTTACAAAGATTCCCCAGAGGTCATAGCTGTTCGTTAGGTTTCTCCAGTTTGATAAACATAGTACTTCTCCCCACAGGAAGGGTGACTAACAAAACCAAAATCGGAAGAACCTCGGCAACCAGTCTCGGTAGAGCAAGTACTGTGCCTAGACCCCATTGACGGCACTACGGTGAAGCCGACTACATCTCAAGTTCCTCTAATTAATCAGCTAAGGGTGTCTCATTCCACCCTCATGGTTGTACTGTTATCCCAGGTGGTCACTCAATGAATAGGTCCTTACAGAGAGGTACTCAGGAAACAGTCTGAGTCCCCTAAAGTATCACAAGATCATCATCAAGATAACATCATCGTATCATAGATATTCGCATCATGTTCGTTGATTAAAGTAAAGCAATACCATAAAGCTAACCATAACAGCCCAAAAAGGTAAACAAGGACAAGGTAAATACAGACTAGTCATGCCTTAGGTTTCAATAATGTAATGCAAGACGGTGAATTATAAAGTATGTAGGACATAATAGGTCAGAGGACACTTGCCTTCACTAGGTTGTTGCTTACGAAGATCTTCGGCAACACAATCAGGAACCATGGGCTGCTCGTTGTCTAAATAAAGCGATCATGCATTCAATACATTTGGACAAAGTCAAAGAAACAATACACCAAACATGTACAAATCAAGTGAACACAAGCTCGGAAGAACAGTATAAACTCAAGAGGTAAACTTAGGTTCTAGGGTGGATTAACACACCTAGAGGTTCGTGATTCTCTAAGTACTACTTATCTCAATAGATTACATAACCTAACTTCATTCATCTTAATGAGACATACTAATTATACCAGGGATGGGTTCATATGATATTAAACTCACAAGGTTAATCATCTAATTACCATTAGGGTTTTCTTTTTAATAAACAAACCATCACTAATACTAATCTATAGTCTAGGCATAAAATTAATACGTGCAGACAGTGAATGATTATAATTTAAACAGATAGAGAATAATCTTATGAACATTCTGCAATTCGAATCACTCAATTTAGAGTTCATATGCAAAAGATATGAAATAAACAAGTTTTGGAATTCAAAATACAAAATTAGGTCTAATTCTGCAATAAAACAAAAGGGTAGGGTTTTTCTGCAAATTCTCAGGGGCCTACGTCGCTACGCGCAAAAACCAGGGACGATGGTTGTATTCCTAGAAAAGCCGAGGGTCTCTTTAACGAAAAGACCACACGAAGGGGTATCGGGTCATGTCAGCCGTCAGATCCACGATCAACGGCCAGGATTAGATCTGGCGGGCAGTCACATGGACGTGCGGACATGAGCGTCTGACAGGTGGGCTTAGGGCAGGTCGAGACACTGACGCGTGGGGCCCATGAGTCAACGGTGTGCTGAGGGCACGGGGCACGCTGGCCGCTAGATCTCGGACCAACTGTTCTGGTTCCACGGACCACGCGAATCGTTATCCGCACATCCGGGCCATCTGATTAAGACTGGACGGTTAGGATCGGGTGCTAGGGGCTTTATCTTCTCCGATTCGCTAGGGGCGGCGCTGTTCATAGTCACGGTGGCACAGTTGTCGGAGGCGAGGCAGACTAGGGCTTTTAGGGGCGCTGGGGGTGGTATGGGTAGCCGGAGAGGTTGGGGAGGACTCGACAAGCATTATGGCAAGGTCTAGGTCGCGAGAACGGGACTGAGATGGGCAAACGATAGAGGGAAACCTTGGGCGAACCAAAGGTCACTTCGGCGAGCCATACCCATCGTGGTGGGGGCTAATCCGGCGCGCTACAGCCGGTGTAGGCTTCGAGGAGAGGGTAGGGGTGCTCTATGCCTAAGTTCTGGCTCGGGGAGGGCTGCAGTGGCTGGATGCCATGAAGACACGGAGGCCTAACGAGGGGCGACTCTGGCGAGCCAAAATTTCCCCCTGTAAGGTGGAATTGGTGCAGAAGAGGGGCGGGGAAAGTTCACTTACCCAGAGACGGCGCTCGGGGCAGCTTGGCACGACGCAAGGGGGCTCCGGTTGGCCGGACGATGAGGAATCACGGCGGCGGCGAGCTTCGACCTGCATAGGGGAGAGGATGAGTGCAGATCGGGCAGAGGAGTCAAGGAAAGGGGAAACCACTGTGAGTTCCTGGTGCGCAAAGATCAAGTGAAGCTCAACGTGGCCAAGGCGCTGGCAGAAGCCCATCTAGGATGATGGAACGATGAAGCAACAGAGGGGGCGGCGCTGCGGGCTAGGTGAGTGCGAGGGTAGGGAGAGAGCAAATGAGGGCTAGGGGCGAGCTGGGGGAGTGTGCGGGGTCTTCACCTAGTGCTCGGGCGACGTGGGTGAGTCGTGGGGGCGTGGACGTAGTTTGACCGAGCGCGAGGAGCACACCATGGGAGCGAACACGGCGGTCGTGGGGGAGGGGATGGATCTGACGGGCGGGACCCGCGGGTCAGCGAGAGCGGTCGCACGTGAACGTGCAACGACGCTGATGGGGTGACCCCACCGGTCAGAGAGAGAGGACGAGCGGGTGGGCACGGGCGAGCGGGGCGCGGCGCTGACAGGTTGGCCCCACCTGTCAGCGGGCACGCGCTCACGTGCGGCAAGCTGGGCCGGATTGGGCTAAACTGGCTGAAATGGAATTTTTCTCTTTTCTGGGATTTTCTAATGGCTTTTCCTTTTATTTTCTCTCTTAGGATTCAAATTAAATTCAAATTCAAACTAGTTCAAGCATGTGCATCAAACAAAACAATAATCTAGGCTCAGCATGATGCAACATTTCATGACTCACATAGGTTTTGCTATATTAAATAAATAGTTAATCCCCTATAAACTAGACATAACTCTAAATAAAAGAGATAGAAGTCTAGAGAGAGAGAGAAGAGGTAACACCTGAATTTGGTAGGCATTAGAGAAGAAATTTTATACCCTCGAATTCAGGGTGTTACAAACCTACCCCCTTAAAAGAATCTCGCCCTCGAGATTCAGGGTTGGCTAGAAAAGAGATCAGGATATTTGGCTTTCGGATCATCTTCTCTTTCCTAGATTGCTTCCTCCTTAGAATAATGGCCCCACTTGACTTTGCACATTCTGATGTTGCGTCTTCGAGTGACTCTGTCTGCTGTCTCAAAAATCAGGGTTGGCTTCTCGATATAAGTTAAATCTTCTTGAACTTCGAGGTCTTCGGTTGGCAATTGCTCTTCTAGCACTTGCAAGCATTTCTTTAGCTGAGACACATGGAACACATCATGCACGACTGGCAGACTTTTCGGTAGGTTAAGTTGATATGCCACTTCTCCACATCTTGCTTGAATCTGGTACGGTCTGATGTATCGAGGTGCTAGCTTGCCCTTGACTCCGAACCTTTTGATTCCTTTGATGGGTGACACCTTCAAGTAAACATAGTCTCCCACTTCAAAACTCAAATTTTTTATTCTCATGTCAGCATAACTTCGCTGCCTGGACTGTGTTGTCTTAAGATTCTCTCGAACAATTCTGATATTCTCTTCGGCTTCAAGAAAAATATCTGGACCGAACACCTACCTTTCACCGGGATGGTCCAAGTGCAATGGAGTTTGGCAATTCCTCCCATAGTGTTTGGAACGGTGACATCTTCAAACTGACCTGGTAGCTCTTGTTGCAGAAAAATTCTACATAAGGTAGCTTTTTGTCCCAACCTAACTTGTCTTGCAAAGCACAAGCCCTCAACATGTCTTCAATGATCTGGCTGGTTCTCTCAGTTTGACCATCTGTCTATGGGTGATAAGCTGAACTGAACTTCAAATGTGTGCCCAATGCTTCATGCAATTGCTGCCAAAAATGAGAAGTGAATTGGGTTCCCCTGTCAGACACTATCTTCTTTGGAAAGCCATACAAGCATACAAACCAGGACATGTATAGTTCTGCCAACACTACACTATTATAGGTGGTCTTGACTGTTATGAAATGAACCGCCTTTGTCAAGTGGTCCACTACTACCCAGATGGAGTCATAACCGGCCTGAGTCCGAGGCAAACCGACTATAAAGTCCATCCCAATCTCATCCCATTTCCACTGAGGAATCTGCAATGGCTGCAACAAACCTGCGGGCCTCTGATGCTCTACCTTGATCTTCTGACAAATGTTGCATATGGCAACATACTCTGCTATCTCCCTTTTCATATCGTACCACCAGAATCTTTTCTTCAGGCCTTGGTACATCTTCTAGCTGCCAGGGTGTATGGAATAAGCTGTCTCATGAGCCTCCTTAAGAATCAACTCCCGAATCGATTTGATATCAGGAACACACAATTTATCTTTAAACCATACAACGCCTTCCACTTCTTCACTGAAATCTTTGCCTTACCCATCTATGATCAGCTACTGAATCTCATTGATCTTCTCATCATCTTTCCGCCCATCCTTGATTTCTCACTCTAGAGTGAGCTCTAGCTCAACTGTCACTCCCTGGGTGTTGTTTAGAAATCTGAGACTCAGCCTATCGAATTCTTTTGCTAGTTCATACGGCATCGAGTGAGCAACCATCATGTTGACTTGACTTTTTCTGCTCAAAGCATCTACAACCACATTAGCTTTGCCTGGGTGATAGTGTATCTCCAGCTCATAGACTTTGATTAGTTCTAGCCATCTTCGTTGTGTCATGTTTACTTCAGACTGGGTGAATATGTACTTAAGACTCTTGTGATCTATATAAATATCACACTTCTGCCCATATAGATAATGCCTCCAGGTCTTCAGTGCATGAACCACTGCTGCTAACTCCAGATCATGTGTTGGATAATTTCTCTTATGAATCTTCAACTGTCGGGACAAGTACTCCACTACCCTCCCTTCTTGCATTAACACACATCCTAGACCAGTGTATGAAGCATCGCAATACACTGAAAATGGCTTATGAACATCTGGCAGAATTAACACAGGTGTTGTTGTTGAAAGTTGCCCAGAGGGGGGTGAATAGGCGGAATCTGAAAATTATAAACTTAAGCACACACTACAAGCCGGGGTTAGTGTTAGAAATAAAATCGAGTCCGAAAGAGAGGGCGAAAACAAATCACAAGCAAATAGCGAGAGTGACAAGGTGATTTGTTTTACCGAGGTTCGACCCTTGATAGGCCTAGTCCCCGTTGAGGTGGTCACAAAGATTGGGTCTCTTTCAACTCTTTCCCTCTCTCAAACGGTCACCTAGACTGAGTGAGCTTTTCTCCTTAATCAACGGGTCACTTAGACCCCTCACAAGGACCACCACAACTTGGTGTCTCTTGCGTTGATTACAAGTTGCTTGAGAACAAGAAAGAGGAAGAAGAAAAGCGATCCAAGCACAAGAGCTCAAAGAACACGAGCAAAACTCTCTCTCTAGTCACTAATTGCTTTGAGTGGAATTTGGGACTTGGAGAGGGTTTGATTCAATCTATTTGTGTCTTGTATTGAATGCACTAGCTCTTGTATTGAATGCGTTGGCTGAAAACTTGGATGCCTTGAAGTGTGGCGGTTGGGGGGTATTTATAGCCCCAACCACCAAAGTGGCCGTTGGGGAACTCTGCTGTCGACGGGCGCACCGGACAGTCCGGTGCGCCACCGGACACTGTTCGGTGCGCCAGCCATGTCACCCAACCGTTAGGGTTCGACCGTTGGAGCTTCTGACAGCTGGGCCACCGGACAGTCCGATGGTGCACCGGACAGTCATTGTTCACTGTTCGGTGCGCCTTCTAGCGCCTGCTCTGACTCTATGCGTGCAGTCCGCACTTTTCACTATTCAATGTTCACTTTTGTAGACGACCGTTGGCGCTGTAGCCGTTGCTCCCGCTGGCATACCGGACAGTCCGGTGAATTATAGCGGAGAGCGATTTCCAGAAACCCGAAGGTGGCAAGTTCGAAGTTGATCTCCCTGGTGCACCGGACACTGTCCGGTGCGCCAGACCAGGGCAGCCTTCGGTTTTCTTTGCTCCTTTAATTTGAACCCTTTCTTTTAACTTTGTATTGGTTTCTTGTGAACCTTTGGCACCTGTGGATCATATAATCTAGAGCAAACTAGTTAGTCCAATTATTTGTGTTGGGCAATTCAACCACCAAAATCATATAGGAAAAGGTTTGACCCTATTTCCCTTTCAATCTCCCCCTTTTTGGTGATTGATGCCAACACAAACCAAAGCAAGTATATAAGTGCAGAATTGAACTAGTTTGCATAAGGTAAGTGCAAAGGTTGCTTGGAATTAAACCAATATAATTATTTCAATAGATATGCATGGATTGTTTTCTTCTTATTTAAAATTTTGGACCACGCTTGCACCACTAGTTTTGTTTTTGCAAATTCTTTGTAAAATTCTTTTCAAAAAACTTTTTGCAAATAGTCAAAGATATATGAATAAGATTGAAAGAAGCATTTTCAAGATTTTGAAATTTTCTCCCCTGTTTCAAATGCTTTTCCTTTGACTAAAACAAAACTCCCCCTCAATGAAATTCTCCTCTTAGTGTTCAAGAGGGTTTTACAAATTTTTGAAGATACTAGAACTTTCTCCCCCCTTTTAAAACACATTAAGATACCAATTTGAAAACTTCATTTTTTAAAATTCGTTGGTGGTGGTGCGGTCCTTTGCTTTGGGCTAATACTTTCTCCCCCTTTGGCATGAATCGCCAAAAACGGATACTTGTGTGTGAAATATAAGCCCTACTAAAATTTTCTCCCACTTTGGCAAACAATATATGAGTGAAAGATTATACCAATGGAGAGATGGCGGAATACCGGCAAAGAGTAGATAATACCGATGGAGTTGAGTGGAAGCGTCGTCTTTGCCAAATATTCCATTTCCCTTTCAATTCTATGACTAAGCATGAGAATACACTTGAAAACACATTAGTCATAGACATAAAAGAGATATGATCAAAGGTATATAAATGAGCTATGTGTGCAATGTTTCAATCAAAATTCCTAGAATCAACAATATTTAGCTCATTCCTAAGCTTGGTAAAGGTTTTCTCATCTAAAGGTTTGGTAAAGATATCGGCTAATTGTTCTTTGGTGTTAATATAGGCTATCTCAATATCCCCCCTTTGTTGGTGATCTCTCAAAAAGTGATACCGAATGGCTATGTGCTTAGTGCGGCTGTGTTCAACGGGATTATCCGCCATGCGGATTGCACTCTCATTATCACATAGGAGAGGGACTTTGCTAAATTTGTAGCCATAGTCCCTAAGGGTTTTCCTCATCCAAAGCAATTGCACGCAACAATGTCCTGCGACAATATTACTCGGCTTCGGCAGTAGAAAGAGCTACTGAGTTTTGTTTCTTTGAAGCCCAAGACACCAGGGATCTCCCCAGAAACTGACAAGTCCCTGATGTGCTCTTCCTATCAATTTTACATCCTGCCCAATCAGCATCTGAGTATCCTAATAAATCAAAAGAGGATCCCTTGGGGTACCAAAGACCAAACTTAGGAGTATAAACCAAATATCTCAAGATTCTCTTCATGAGCCTAAGGTGAACTTCCTTAGGATCGGCTTGGAACCTTGCACACATGCATATGGAAAGCATAATATCTGGTCGAGATGCACATAAGTAGAGTAAAGATCCTATCATCGACCGGTATACCTTTTGATCTACGGATTTACCTCCCGTGTCAAGGTCGAGATGCCCATTGGTTCCCATGGGTGTCTTGATGGGCTTGGCATCCTTCATTCCAAACTTGGTGAGTATGTCTTGAATGTACTTCGTTTGGCTGATGAAGGTGCCATCTTGGAGTTGCTTGACTTGAAATCCTAGAAAATACTTCAACTCCCCCATCATAGACATCTCGAATTTTTGTACCATGATCCTACTAAACTCTTCACAAGTAGATTTGTTAGTAGACCCAAATATGATATCATCAACATAAATTTGGCATACAAACAAATCTTTTGCAATAGTTTTAGTAAAGAGAGTAGGATCGGCCTTGCCAACTTTGAAGCCATTAGTGATAAGAAAATCTCTTAGGCATTCATACCATGCTCTTGGGGCTTGCTTGAGCCCATAAAGCGCCTTTGAGAGTTTGTAAACATGGTTAGGGTACTCACTATCTTCAAAGCCAGGAGGTTGCTCAACATAGACCTCTTCCTTGATTGGTCCATTGAGGAAGGCACTCTCTACGTCCATTTGATATAGCTTAAAGCCATGGTAAGTAGCATATGCAAGTAATATACGAATTGACTTAAGCCTAGCTACGGGTGCATAGGTTTCACCGAAATCCAAACCTTCGACTTGTGAATAACCCTTGGCCACAAGTCGTGCTTTGTTCCTTGTCACCACACCATGCTCATCTTGCTTGTTGCGGAACATCCACTTAGTTCCTACAACATTTTGGTTAGGACGTGGAACCAAATGCCATACCTCATTCCTCGTGAAGTTGTTGAGCTTCTCTTGCATCGCCAGTACCCAATCCGAACCTTTAAGTGCATCCTCTACCTTGTGTGGCTCAATAGAGGAAACAAAAGAGTAATGTTCACAAAAATGAGCGACTCGAGATCGAGTGGTTACCCCCTTATGAATATCGCCGAGGATGGTGTTCACGGGGTGATCTCTTTGAATCACCTGGTGGTCTCTTGGGTGTGGCGGCCTTGGATCTTGTTCATCTTCCTTGTCTTGATCATTAGCATCTCCCCCTTGATCATTGTCCTCCTCTTGAGGTGGCTCATCCTCTTGATCTTCATTTTCATCATCTTGAGCTTGATCCTTGTCTTGAGTTGGTGGAGATGCTTGTATGGAAGATGAAGGTTGATCTTGTGCTTGTGGAGGTTCTTCGGATTCCTTAGGACACACATCCCTAATGGACATGTTCCTTAGTGCGACGCATGGAGCCTCTTCATCATCTAGCTCATCAAGATCAACTTGGTCTACTTGAGAGCCATTAGTCTCATCAAACACAATGTCACAAGAAACTTCAACTAGTCCAGTGTACTTGTTAAAGACTCTATATGCCCTTGTGTTTGAATCATAACCAAGTAAAAAGCCTTCTACAGCCTTAGGAGCAAATTTAGATTTTCTACCTCTTTTAACAAGAATAAAACATTTGCTACCAAAGACTCTAAAATATGAAACATTGGGCTTTTTACCAGTGAGGAGTTCATATGATGTCTTCTTGAGGATTCGGTGTAGATATAACCGGTTGATGGAGTAGCAAGCAGTGTTAATCACCTTGGCCCAAAACCGGTCCGGTGTCTTGTACTCATCAAGCATGGTCCTCGCCATGTCAAGTAGAGTTCTATTCTTCCTATCCACTTGTCACACCCGGGCTTTAAGAAACAAAGTCGGGTGCATCTCATACATGCGCCAAAGAAGACAACATATATAATAACAGAGTGTATAGAGATAAATGTTATAAATATCAGAGTATTTATTACATAGCGGAAGTCTTACAAAATAAAAGATGAATATAGCAGGAGCTGAAATCTATCCTTGGCGCCAGAAAGCTGACTGGGAGACACCACCTAGATCAAGTCGAAAGCCTCAGTATTAGGTGGCTCCTCTTCGACCACCTGTTCTTCTCCTGTGGGGGGTGTGAGATAGCAAGAGTGAGCTCACACATGTTCATCGCTCAACAAGTTGTGGGGAATAATGTGGCATGAACTCACTAAAGGTGGGAGTTCATGAAGTGTAAGGTTGATCAATGAAATAAAGGTTGAAGCTGAGCATTGCTTTTATAAGTTGGTCAAAATTTTATTAGCAGTTAAGTAAATACCAAACCATAGTAATAATGAGTAAAAGTAATAATAAAATAATCCCAAATGCAATAATATGACAAATTGAATTTAAGTTCCATAAATTAATCATGTGAGTGTCCGAGCCGCTCATGACCGTGAGCACAGCTAGTATACCAGTTTTACACTCTGCAGAGGTTGCACATCTTTACCCACAAGTCGTGTTACCCATTTGCCACGGAGTTGATCAGACCCCATACACCTCTACCAAGGAAGCGAGGCAGGGTACCACTACGAGGCCTTTACAAAGTTCCACTAGCTTCAGAAAACCCGCTACAGTTTATAGGAAGCTCCAGTGTAGGAATCCCTCGCTTGAGCGCTGTTGGGGGCCTTCGGCTTCCGAAGGTCCTCAAAAACATGATTTAACAATGTTTCTGGAGTATAATACATGAACATGTACCTTCGGGCTCGGATCAGAACCACAGTGTGAAGAAGCACAAAGGATACGAAGATTGGCGCAGAGCCGAAGCTATGTGCAGGAGAGCTTCGGCATGATAGCAGAAAAGGAAACCGACTTAAAAAGGAAAAGGCTATTCAGACCTCGATGGGTTACTATAGAGCCATTAGCGAATGTAAAGGGCATGGGTGTAATTTTACATGGGCTGTGTCCCGTGCCTATAAATAGATAAATAGTACTCCCGTACTGTTCACGCTGACTTGGCATTTTGCTTTTGCGTCACGCTTGTACTTTTACCATTCTTTCAAGCCAAAGGTACATTTGTAATTTGATATCATTTCTATTTTTCATAATAATAAAATAGAAATGAGTTGGTAATAATACATGATTGTTTATGTTATTTTATATTTCATATGATTCCTTCTTCATCATTATATGTTATGCTGCTGAAGGTATGTCCTTTATAACCTTCGTCCGAAGATCATTATATCCCAAGGGAAATAATGCTTCGAAGGACGAAGGACTTTAACGTTTAACATTTTCTGTGTTGCCTTGTTCTTAATTTATAGCACTTGAGAACAAGTCCCCAACATTGGCGCCCACCTCCGGTGAACTCTTTTCGACCACCTTCGGCAAGCATTGACCTTCGTCATGCCACCGAAGAAAGCTTCAGCGATAGGGGCTACCGCTCTACAGCCGCTAGACCCGAACCAGGAGACCTTTTCTCTTCGAGAGGCCCGAAGCCAGAAGAGGAAGGCCACTAGTCCAACACCCCAGGAGGACGAGTTGGACCAAGAAATCAAGAATATGGAGATGCTTCATCAACAAGTACAAAGGAAGAAGGAGAAGATGGCTCGACTAGCCGACCTTTAGAGGCAGATTGATGAAGCTGCTGAAGAAGTACGCCATCTTGCTCAAGATGAGCAAGAGCGAAGGCCTCAACATAGGGGGCTTCATCAAGAAGGCTTCTTCAACGAGGATGAATGGTATGAGGATTTCCGTCATGGAAATTTTGCTTTTGATGATGCTTCTCCTCTGTCAGCAGAACTGCAGGCTACACCTTGGCCCCCATCTTACAAGCCACCCCAGCTCCCCATGTATGACGGGCACTCAGATCCGAAGCAATTTTTGATGAGCTACAAAGCAACCATATCTTCATATGGAGGCAATACCACAGTCATGGCGAAATCTTTCGTCATGGCAGTCAAGAATGTTGCGCAAACCTGGTACTCCTCTCTTCGGCCAGGAACAATCACATCATGGCAGAAGCTAAAGGACATGTTGATCACCAGTTTCCAAGGGTTTCAAACGAAGCCGGTTACCGCTCAATCTTTGTTCCAGTGCACGCAAGATCACGAAGAATACCTCTAGGCGTATGTCCGAAGGTTCTTGCGTCTGAGGGCACAAGCACCAACAGTGCCCAATGAAATTGTCATTGAGGCCATGATCAAGGGGCTTCGGCAAGGACCTACGGCCCAATACTTCACCAGGAAACCCCCTCAGACCCTGGAGAAATTGCTCCAAAAGATGGATGAATACATCCGCGCTGATAATGACTTTCGTCAAATAAGGGAGGAAGCCTACAGGTTCTCCGAGATGACTAGGGGCTTCGGAGGGAGAATCCACCCAAGGCACGTCAGATCAATTCATTCCACCCAGAATGACGACAGAGGAAGTCAGCAATAGAGGCCGCAATATTCCTCGCAAGCTTTGGGGCAGCAACAAAGCTATCCTCGGCCATCAGCTCCAAGGGGCAGAGGCGCCAGGGGCTTCGGAGGAAGGTTTTGGGATCAGCCCAGGAAAATTTATTGCTTATTTTACGGTGAGGACAAGGGCCATACTACAAGGATGTGCCATGTCACCATTCAGAAACAGAAGGAAATAGCAGAAGCTGCAGCTCAGCAGAACCAGCCGAAGCAGGTCATGCATACTGCTTCGTATCACTCACCCTACATACCAGAGTATGTAGGTAACCATCCTGCAGCGTCTGTTGCTTCGGCTAGTCAGCCACAGGCATCCTGGCCACAGCTTCCACCTCCGCCACCACTACAACCTGCATATTCACGCGGCCAACAGCCAGAAGGGAGTCAGCAAACCCATCAGCAGAGAGACTTCAAAGAGGAGTCCGAAGCTCGCACAGTCAACAGTACTGTGCCAGAGTCGAAGCATATCTACTAAGAGATATCCTACCCCTGAATCAGTTTTTACATTCATTGTCGTTCTCTTTCTTACTAAGGAATAGTTGTTGAAAACTTAGTTTTGTTGTCGTTTTCAATTCCTTGTAATAGCTTCGTTTTTGCCATAGTGAAAATATATCTTCTCCACAGACTTACGGAGTCCAAAAAGTCGCCGAGGCACAAAAAGTCATTCCTAAGTTACAAGTGCCTTCGAAGCTACAAAAAGTCGTTCTATTGAACGCAACGTAAGTTTGCCGAAGCTACAAAAAGTCGTTCCTAAAGGAGCGCAGTGTAAGTTTTCTGCTCAAAAGTCGTTCCAAAGGGAATGTAGAGCTTACAACGAAAAGTCAACGCTGATTCCGCCGAAATATAAGGCGAAGCGCGAAAAGTCAACGCAAATACCACCGAAATAGAAGGCGAAGAAGTTCAAAAGACGTTCCTAAGGGAATGCAATACTTACAGCGAAAAGTCAACGCTGGTACACTGAAAAATAAGCGGTGAAGCCGAAAAATAAACGACAAAGAGATTGTGTATCCTATAGCGGGGATGTGTGTGTATATTCGACACAAATATCATTCTGCATAGCATAACATCATCACATCATTCGCATAACATAACATCATACATCATATTGCATCAATGGCACAAGAAGGGGATACAATGTTGACCTTCGGAGAATGCTTCAAAAAAGTGAAATTGTGCTAAGGCACAAAATAAGTTTCGAAGAGATACAACTTTGTCAGCTCTAAAGTGGAGGAAAAAAGTTTATTGTTGATGAAGCATTAATGTTTCTGCGACGATTGGAGGATTTTTTACGAAGCATAAAAATTCTTCTTTACGAAGCATGAAAAGAAGGGAAGGTGTTTTTTCGCCGAAGGCTCAAAAAACGGTATGTACAATAAAAGTTTCATGCATCGCAAAGAAATGAATTACAAAGCCATTTATACATTACATTAAAAACTCATGAGCGCCAAATATTACAAGCATAGTCCAGCAAATGTTACATTGGTATCCTAACAATGTTTTTACAATATCTATTATTCTTCCTTCAAAACTTCGTCCGCAGCTTCGGTCAGCAGTTGAGTAACGACTTCGTCCAAAATGCTTTCGACCATATTAATGATTTCTGCTGGTTCCTTTGCCTCTGGCTCGATCAATGACTTGAAGGGCTCTGGAGGAGGAGATAGTTCGGCTGCAGTAGAAAACGTAAATAAGATTAGAAGTCGCAAAAATAAAAAATAAAGTTAAAAGCTATTAAGCAATACCTATCCGCTTTTCGAGTTCCGCAGCCTTTTTAGCAGCCTTTGTTGCTTCCCTTGCATCGTGAGTATCTTTTTCGCTCTTTTTTATTATTTCGTGGGCCATCCCTCGACCGCCATTTTCCTAGATGTCAGTAAAGAATTTTCCACCAACTAAGCTTGCTTCGGCCGAGGGGTCCTTCGTATCATCAATAGATAAAGTAGCTTCAGCTTGGGCCAGAATTTTCACATGATCGCAACCTGATTTCTCCAATATAGCCGCAATTCCCCTTGCACCTGAGAAGGCGCAGACGTCCCCACAACCATTTAAAATCGCCTCAAAGGCTTCGGCCTCGCTGCTGATCCATTCAATTGGCCCCTCGGGATCGCCCTGTGCGAAGTTGTCTTCACTTGAATATGCGCCAACATTGGCGAAGCTAGTTTTTATTTTTTCCACACATTCTATGGATTTTTCATAACATCTTTCTTTCAAAGAGCGAAGTTCTACAACTGTTTTTTCCCAGTAATTTTTCCAGTAATCACTGGCATCTCGTTCAGCTTCGGCAACAGCGCATTTTAACTTTGCTTCAGCCAGCTGTTTCTGAAGGTCCTCAATTTCGCATTTCTGGGCTTCAGCTTGGGCTTTAGAAGAAGCTTCGTCTTCTTTTATTTTGCTCACTAATGAATTTAATATTTTATCTTTCTCAAGACCTTCGTTCCTTAGTTCAATTACTTCGGAACGAAGGTTGTTCAAAGCTATAGTGCATCCTTCGTCTTCGGCATTTTTCTACGCCCTGAGGGCGTTGCTAAGAATGAGGCCCTGCAAAAGGAGTGCGGTATTAAGTACAAGCAAATAAAAAGTTTTTTGTTTTTAAGTACAAAAAACTCATTCTCACACCTTTAAACTATTATATGCTAAGCTGTTAGTCAATTCATCTTTTGATAGCGCCGAAAGCCCGACTTCCAGTGTTGGGAATCCGAAGCTTCTGCTCATCTCCCGGCAAACAGAAATCTCCTTGTTGTCTGGGAGACAATATAAGAAATCTTCTTCTCCGCTGCCGTTGAATACTAATGCCCCTTTTGAATATTTCAGTTTCTGGGCATAGTATTGAGCTTCTCGTTTTTCTTCTTCAGACAACCTTTTTCCTGAAGCGTGTCGTACAATATAATCAAGAGCTTCGGAAGATGCTTCGGGAGTAGGAGTGGCAGTTTTTCAAGCAGAATTTGTTCTGCAGCTTCTTTTTTTTGTTTCTTCTTCTCCAGTTTCCAAGGTTTTCTCCTTGGCGGGCTCTGAAGGCCTAGCTTCGGTCTTGATCTGGCTCTTTGCAGCCTCGGCTTCAGTTACTCTTGTCTCAGACTACGTCTTTGGAGCTTCGGCAGTTTTCCTTGGAGTAGAGCTTATCTTTATTGTCTCCAGCGCATCTAGTACATTGACCATTCTTTTCCTCTTAGGGGTCGCTGTAAGACCTTTTTGTGCCTTCGGCACTGTCACTTCTGCCGAAGGGCTTGTAATTTCTGATACCTTTGTTCCTTCGACCCCCATAATATCGGCCTTCGGCTCAGCTAATTTGGCTGGGGATGTCTTCGGCATTGCAGCCGGCTCTTCAATCTTCTACGTAGACGCAGGTTTTTTTGGCTTTAGTAGCCGAAGAGGTCTCACCGCCAAATTCGGGCACTACGACCGGTTCAATATATCACGGTCGATGAGTAAGAACCTTCACCATTTTCCTCTTCGGCGCGGGCTCGCTTTGAGCAGCTGAAGCAGCATCTTTCCCGGAAGTTGCACTCTTTCTCTTCTGCCCCCATGGCGGGTAGCGGTAATCAGGGTACATGAACCCAATAGCATCAAAAACTCTATTTAGCCTTTTCTTTTTCCGGCTCCCAAATGCCGCAGATAACGCATTATCCTCCGCTTTGGAGTACGGCCCAAGCAGATCATCACTTGTAGCTTCGATGCACTTCAGCCAGTCATCGTCTGGTTCGATAAATTGGTCTCCAAACTTGAAGGTATATTTCAGTCGAACCAAACCACCTTCATTGGGGTTGCTGATGATTTCTTTTGGCATCTCCCAGTTGACTACCAATGGTCATATCCTGTAGGCCACGTGCTCCTGAACTAAGTCCCTTGTCCCGATGAAAGAACAAACTATGCCAAAGGCCCTTCGGTATTCTTCAGCTGCTTCATCAATCTCTACCTTCGGTTTCCGAAGGCCGAAACGGGACTAGATGGGGCACATAATGATTTATTTAATATCTTCTCTTGCTTTTAAATCATTCTTCACATAGAACCATTCTATCATCCAGTCTCCAGGCCATTTTTTCCGAAATGTTGGCACTGGGAAACTAGAGCCTGAGCGAGCAACAAAGCTATAGCAACCAAAATTGTTATGATACTGTTCCTTACCCCAAGCCTTCGTCTCATACGAAAGTTCATGCATGCTACAGAAACATTTTGCACTTGGCTCTAAACCTTGGCTCCTCACAGCCCATACGAAGATTCCCATTCTTATGATGGCTTCGGGAGTAATCTGGTGAAGAAAAATCTGGTATATCTTTAAAACTTCAACCACAAAACCGCTTAGGGGGAATCGAAGCCCAGCTTTGAAGAAGCTTCAATAGATTACAACTTCATTCTCTTCTGGGGCAGGAGCAGTCCTGTCTCCGTTGTCAGCCCTCACGATGGATATGTCCCGAAAATATCTTCCTCTCATGTTATCGAGATGACTTTGCCTGATAGTCGATTTTCCGAAGACTGTGTGACTTGGTCGCCACGGCTGATCTTCAGAGTCTTTGCCCCCACTTTCCACATCATAACTATCGCTGTCATCGGTATCTTCAGATAAGCCTTCTAGAATTTCTTTTGTAATCTTTTCTGTGTTGGTCTTTGCAATTGACTCGATGAATCCAGCGGTTTTTTCCTTAAGAAGCTTCTCCTCCTCGCTCAGCTTCGTTTCAGCAACAACTTTCTTATCTTGAGACATCTCTTCAGAAATGGTGAAAATGTGTTCTTAGAGCCGAAGCTTAGAAAATCTAAAAAACCAAGCAAGCGTTGGTAGGCAAGAGCTAAAAATTGAGCAAGCAGAGCAGATGGCAAAAAGCGTACCAAATGAGCTCGTGGTGTGCTCTTATTTATACGCCTAGTGCGTTGCAGGGTGGAGGGCCCCGCTTGTCATTGACTGTTGCTATTCTAGCAAAGGGAAGGTGTTTTTTTCGGACCTTCGGCTTAGGGCCTTCGTCCATATCGCAATCTGAATTTATTATTCTAACAAATTAATATTGCGAGGGGCTACTGTTGGGGGCCTTCGGCTTCCGAAGGTCCTCAAAAACATGATTTAACAATGTTTCTAGAGTATAATACATGAACAGGTACCTTCGAGCTCGGATCAGAACCACAGTGTGAAGAAGCACAAAGGATACGAAGATTGGCGCAGAGCCGAAGCTATGTGCAGGAGAGCTTCGGCATGATAGCAGAAAAGGAAACCGACTTAAAAAGGAAAAGGCTATTCAGACCTCGATGGGTTACTATAGAGCCATTAGCGAATGTAAAGGGCATGGGTGTAATTTTACATGGGCTGCGTCCCGTGCCTATAAATAGATGAACAGTACTCCCGTACTGTTCACGCTGACTTGGCATTTTGCTTTTGCGTCACGCTTGTACTTTTACCATTCTTTCAAGCCGAAGGTACATTTGTAATTTGATATCATTTCTATTTTTCATAATAATAAAATAGAAATGAGTTGGTAATAATACATGATTGTTTATATTATTTTATATTTCATATGATTCCTTCTTTATCATTATATGTTATGCTGCTGAAGGTATGTCCTTCATAACCTTCGTCCGAAGATCATTATATCCCAAGGGAAATAATGCTTCGAAGGACGAAGGACTTTAACATTTAACATTTTCTGTGTTACCTTGTTCTTAATTCATAGCACTTGAGAACAAGTCCCCAACAACCGCCATCGCCGCAAAATCAACCCAAGGACCTCCCTACACTGACCACTCCCCTACTGCCCTTGCCCCTTTCGGGTAAGGTAGTCATCCACTATCTTTTCTAGTTAATCAGGCAAGGGCGTCCCATTAAACCCTTGTGGTAGCACTGTTTTCCCGGGCGTTTCTCCATTTTCCCATTAATATAATGATCTTATCATGAACAGTAAATAATAAACAGATAATAAAAAGTGTAATCATGAGTAATAAATATCTCTATACCCAAATCCACATAAAGCAATAGCATGTACTACCCAAAAATTTAGTATAAAACTAGTGGTGAAACAAGGTATAAAGATAGTCAAAATCTAGGGTAACCTATTGGGTCCCATCAAAATTATCCTATGCAGATCATTATGATTAATAAGAACATGAATGGGTAAAAGGAAGTGATCAAGGGCACAACTTGCCTTCCACGAGCTCCTGCTCAGCAGTCTCTACCAGCTGAACCCCAGGATCCTCTGTAGCTTGCTCGTCTACTCACATCAATACAATACATACATAGTATAGTAAAAATTAACATCACACTAAACATGTAAATAAAATACACAATAATAATCTAGACATTAAAATGAGATCATAGGAACTAGAATTATTAATTTTGGAGCTGTAGATTTTAAGTTATGAATTTTCTAATGTTTTATGTATTTAATACAAGATTAAGTGATAGATAAATTTTAAATTGTCTTTCATGTCAAAACAGAGGCACTAATGAATGAACAATAATATTACAAAAATTTAGGAACTAGAATGGACCAATTTGAGTTCATATGGATTTTCTACAATTTAAACAAGTTTCTAACATTTTTTTATGCATTAAAATTAATTTCTGATACTACTTTCTGATTTTCAATACTCACTGGATTGGGCCTCAAATTCCAGAAAGCGTAGGGGCAATCTCAGAAGATTCCCCCAGACTCTAAAACACCGAGGATGGACCGCGGGTTCTATTATCTAAAAATATAAGGTCTCTTTTGAATAAGTACCGAGGCGAAGGGGTATCTTCGGTTCCTGGCCGTCCGATCGAGTATTGAAGGCCAGGATTAGATCAACTGCATAACTAACCGGTACGTGATAAGGGCTTTTGGATCTAAATCTAACGGACGCGATTTAATGAAACGTGATCCGCCCGACTACCACACGATCACAAATCCATGGTGGAAATCTAACCAGGTGAAACGTTATACCCTGTTCTAATCTAAGTCGTTCATCAATCGAGTGACGGTAGCCACGTCGTCCCCCACCTCCAGACCGCACAGACGGTGGCACTAGGATCCCCACGGCGGAGCGCCATCGGAGCAATGTCCGCCCGCGCCCCGATGCACAACTCCCACAACCGAAAGGCGCTACACGCCGATGGGCCAACAGGAAACAACAGGGGAGGGCTCATACCGATTTTAGCGCAATGGGGAAAGCTGGCCGCGAGCGATGGCGGATGGTGGCGATCCACCGATTCTGGCGAGCAATTCGCTGCCCGGCGATGGCTCACGAGCCTGATTGCCCACCCGCGCATGATCCACATAGAACGGAGATTCCCCAGTCAACTCCACAGCCAACGAGCGACACTGGGCGCGGGATGAGCACATGGCAGCGAGGTTTGGCTTCCTTTTCCCTGCGATTCCGGCGTGCGCGACAGAGCCCTGGTGATCTATGGTGGCGGTGCAGGTCGGTTGAGAAGGAGGCGAGGTCTAACAAGGTTTTATACTCCGATTGGGTTCGGTCAGTGGCGGATTGTGTGGAGCTCGAGTAGGTCCGCCCATGCCGCGCTCCACTCGGGAGTTCGTTGACTATCCTGCGCGGCTGGGCCCGCCGATCGGTGTAACGGATGCACGACGCGGACCGGGCGACGAGCAGGTGGCTGACAAGCCGGGCTCGCATGGCAGTAGTCTGAAGAGCAAACGTGCCCCCGCGAAAACTGACCCGCGAGCCCCCCCGCTCATTGACCCGCACGCACCCGAGTTGGCTGGACCGCGAGCTGTGGGTAAGTGGGCCGATCGCCTGGAATTCGGCCCGCGTGGTTGGATTTGATTTTTTTATTCTTTTCTTTTTCTTGTTTTCTTTTCCTATCTCTTCTATATTTCTTTGATTTTAGATTTAAATCCAAATTTGGTACTAAACTTAAATACCCAGATTTAGACACTATTATGGATAACATATTATCTACAAAATTTATTTTGTGCTATATAATATTTATCTCCCGCTTTATTTATATTGTTCTCAATTCCCTAAATTGCACTTTTGGATCAAATTCAAATTTCCCTCTCATTGTTATATTTCTCTTATTATTATTTTATTATCAAGTGCACGAACAAGCAAAACCCCATCATAATGCACAATTAAATAAAACTCAGCATGATGCACATATTGATTTATGTGTTATTGGTTATTTAATCCCCCTTCTTTTGATGGTGTTTATTCACATGTGATAGTAATTAGAGATGGTACACACATACAGGTAAAGGAAGTATTATCTTTCCATATGATTTACAAGTTTGGGTATTACAAATCCTACCCCCCTTAACAAGAATCTCGTCCTCGAGATTTAGGAAGGACTAGGGAAAAGATGGGAAAAATCTATGCGAAGCTCTTCTTCTCTCTCCCAAGTAGCTTCATCTTCTCCATGGTGACTCCATTGTACTTTGCACATCTTTATCACCTTATTTCTTGTAACACGAGTCAAAGTGTCCAGAATCTTGATAGGGTACTCAGCATAGGTCAGATCATCTTGAACACTAAGGTCCTCCATTGGTAGCTGCTCCTCAGGTACCTTGAGGCACTTCTTTAGCTGGGACACATGGAATACATCATGTACATCTGACAGGTGATCGGGTAGTTCTAGCTGATATGCAACTTCTCACACTCGCTTTAAGATCAAGAAGGGTCCAATGAAGCGAGGGGACAACTTTCCTTTAACTTTAAATCTCCTCATACCCCGGATCGGTGACACCTTCAGATACACGTGATCACCCTCCTTAAACTCCAGTAGTCTCCTTCTATTATCAGCATAGCTCTTTTGCCTTGATTGTGCAATTCTCAAATTTTCTCTTATCAGTCGAACTTGTTCTTCTGCCTCTTGAATAAGCTCAAGCCCAAAGAACTGTCTTTCTCCAGTCTGATCCCAATACAGTGGAGTCCTGCACTTTCTGCCATATAGAGCCTCAAATGGTGACATCTTCAAACTGGCCTGGTAGCTATTATTATAAGAGAATTCTGCATATGGTCAGCTCTTATCCCAACTTCCACCATGTTTAAGAGAACAAGCTCTTAACATATCCTCCAGCACTTGGTTAGTCCTCTCTGTTTGTCCATCAGTCTATGGATGGTAGGCCGAACTGAAATTCAACTTTGTATCCAAGATCTCATGTAACTTCTTCCAAAACCGAGAAGTAAACTGTGATCCTCGATCAGACACGATCTTCTTAGGCACCCCATGTAGACAAACGATCCGAGTCATATACAATTCTGCTAGCTTGGCTCCCGTGTAATTAGTCCTCACTGGTATGAAATGAGCCACTTTTGTCAATCTGTCCACAATTACCCAAATAGAGTCCTATCCTACTGGAGTGCGGGGTAGTCCAACAATGAAATCCATACCAATTTCTTCCCATTTCCACTCGGGTATCTTCAATGGGTGCAATAGTCCAGCTGGTCTTTGATGTTCGGCCTTGACCCTTTGACATACATCACACTTAGCCACATGTGCAGCAACATCTCTTTTCAGCCCATACCACCAAAACTTTTGCTTCAAATTCTGATACATCTTAGTGCTACCAGGGTGGATAGAGTAATCAGAATCATGGGCTTCTTTCAATATAGTCTCATGAAGGCTATTAATCTCCAGAACACATATCTGATCCTTGAACCATATAGTACCTTGCTCATCCTCCGTGAATTCTGGAACTCTACCCTCCGTAATCAGATCCTTAATCTCTAGGATTTTTGCATCACCCACTTGACCTTTACGAATTTCTTGCTCCAAGGTAGGTTCTAATTCAATGGTAACTCCTTCCGTATGAGTAACAATTCCTAGGTTGAGTCTCTCAAAATCCTTTGCTAATTCATCGGGTAGCTAGACAACAATAGTGGAATGAACGTGTTCCTTCTGACTCAAGGCATCTGCAACCAAATTCGCCTTGCCTGGGTGGTAGTGAATCTCTAAATCATAATCCTTAATAAGCTCCAACCAACGGCGTTGCCTAAGGTTGAGATCCTTCTGAGTGAATATATACTTCAAACTCTTATGATCCGTGTATGCTTGGCACTTAGTTCCCATAATGTAATGTCTCCATATCTTAAGTGCGTGCACAACCGCTGCCAGTTCCAAATCATGAGTGGGGTAGTTCAATTCATGTTTCTGCAACTGACAATACGCATAGGCGATCACATGTCCTTCTTGCATGAGCACACATCCCAATCCTTGGCCACATGCATCACAATAAATGTCAAATCCCTTTTGTAAATCTGGCATAGTCAACACTGGTGGTGACATCAACCTCTTCTTTAACTGATCAAAGCTTTCTTGGCACTTCTCATCCCACTTAAATTCTCTTCCTTTCTCCAGAAGCGAGGTCATAGGCTTGGCAATCTTAGAGAATCCTTCAATAAATCTCCGATAATATCCTGCAAGCCCCAAGAAACTCTAAATCTCAGTGACGGTGGTAGGCACGCTCCATTCCATTATCTCCTTCACTTTAGCAGGATCCACTGCTATTCCTCCATTAGAAATGATATGTCCAAGAAATGGCACCTTGTCAATCCAAAACTCGCATTTGCTAAACTTGGCGTAGAGTTGATTATCTCGTAGCTTCTGTAGCACCAACCTTAGATGTTCTTCATGATCACTTTCACTCTTAGAATAGATAAGAATATCGTTGATGAACACCATGAAGAATCTGTCTAGATACTCCATAAACACCTTATTCATCAAATTCATAAAATAAGTTGGTGCATTAGTTAATCCAAATGACATAACAGTGAACTCATATAATCCATATCGGGTTGAGAAAGCTGTCTTAGAATTATCCGATGGTCTAATCTTCATTTGATGGTATCCTAATCGGAGATCAATCTTCAACAATACCCTAGCACCTCTCACCTGATCAAATAAATCCTCAATGCGGGGTAACAGATACTTGTTCTTCATAGTAACATCATTAAGTGATCTATAATCCACACACATCCGTTACGAACCATCCTTCTTCTGCACAAACAGAATCGGCGCTCCCTAAGGTGAGGAACTCGGACGAATGTACCCAGCATCTTGTAACTCGGTTAACTACTTCTTCAGTTCCTTTAACTCTTCTACAGACATCCTGTATGGCTGTTTAGAAATAGGGGCAGTCCCAGGTAAGAGATCAATAACAAACTCAACTTCCCTATCTGGTGGCATGTCTGGTAACTCCTCTGGAAAGACATCTAGAAAATCTCTAACCACACGGATGTTGTCACCAACAAACTCCTCAGCTATAAAGTATATCGCCCGTTTGGAAGAGGTGGTTACTGCAATTTGAACTTGAAACGTTTCTCCTTTAGGGCTAGTGAGCTTTATAGTACCCCTACCACATGTTATAATGGCCTTTGCCTTCCTTAACCATGACATACCAAGGATCAGATCTATACTGCTGGCCTCTAATATTATAGTAGTAGCTCCAAATTCTCTTCCTATAATTGTTAATGTCAATCTACGTGTCATCTGATTTGCCTCAATAGGCCCTTTAGGTGTGATTACTATTATTGGTTTTCTCATATTTAGAAGTGGTATCTCATTTGTGTTGGCATATCGAGCAGACATGAATGAATGTGTAGCACCAGAATCAAATAATATGGTTGTAGGAATGGCATTAATGTAAAACATACCAAGTACGATATCAGCACCATCAAGAGTAGCATCAACACTGACTTGATTAACCCTGGCTATAGAATATCCCTTGCCAGGCGTCTGTTGCTTGTTCTTAGCTGGTGTACCAGAATTCCCCATCGGACAAGCATTAGCATAGTGCCCAATCTGACTGCACTTGAAGCATGTAGGGCCGTTCTTCTATCCTGCAGACCTCATCGGGGTGCCAGTGGGAGTAGCCTGATGAGTAGGTGTCCGTGGAGACCCCTGTGGAGCATATTAAGCTGGGCGTGGTCCTCCTCCTGGACGAGTAGGTGTACCCTGTGGTGAAACATAGCGAGGATGAACACTGCTGCTACCCTGCCCCTATGAGATAGCCTTCCTCTTCAAGTCTCCTAGTTGAACACGCTTGTGTTCAATAGCAAGAGCCTTATCCAGTAGCCTCTGAAATGATGGAAATGTGTGTGCAACCAGTGCATACTGTAGGGGTCCATTAAGTCCTTCAATAAAGTGCTCCTGCTTTCTCTCATCCTCAGCAACTTCCTCCGGAGCATATCTAGAGAGCTGAATGAACTTATCCCGGTACTCGCTGACAGACATGTTGCCTTGCTTCAATGACAGAAACTCCTTCTTCTTAATCTTCATCAATCCAGCTGGAATGTGGTAGTTTCTGAAATGTGTACTGAATTCCGCCCAAGTAATAGTGTCGGCAGCATCATGGGCAGTAGTATAGGAATCCCACCAGTCAGCAGTAGGACCTGTCAGACGACCAGAAGCATAAAGAACCTTCTCCCAGTCTGAGCATTGGGCAATGTTGAGCATCTTCTCAATTGATTTAAGCCAATCATCAGCATCAAATGGATCTGGCGAACTGGCGAAGGTCGGTGGCTTATGGCTCATAAATTCCCGGTGCTTATCACAAGGTGAAACTGGTGGTGGTGGTGGAGGCAATGGTACTTGTTGTTGTTGCTGTTGTTGCTGTTGTTGTTGAAATTGCTGTTGCTGAGAGCACCTAGAGGGGGGTGAATAGGTGATCCTGTAAAACTTGAAACTTAATGCCACAAAACTTGATTAGGAGTTAGCACAATAATGCCAAGTGGCTAGTGTGGAGTCTTAACAAAAACACAGTAACCACAAAGAGATCAACACAGAGATAGACACAGTGGTTTATCCTGTGGTTCGGCCAAGTACAAAACTTGCCTACTTCCACGTTGTGGCGTCCCAACGGACGAGGGATGCAATCAACCCCTCTCAAGTGGTCCAAAGACCCACTTGAATACCACGGTGTTTTGCTTAGCTTTACTATATCCCGCTTGCGAGGAATCTCCACAGCTTGGAGTCTCTCGCCCTTACAAAGATGTTCACAAAGAAGCACGGAGTAAGGGAGGGATGAGCAACTCACACAAGACACAAAAATCACAGCAAATACACACACAAGACCCAGACTTGAGCTCAAAAGACTATCACGAGGTTCTCACTAGAACAGAGCTCAAATCACTAAGAATGTCGAACAAGTGCGTAAGAATGAAGTGTGAGTGATCAACAATGCTCTAAGGATGCTTGGTGTACTCCTCCATGCGCCTAGGGGCCCCTTTTATAGCCCCAAGGCAGCTAGAAGCCGTTGAGAGCATTCCAGGAAGGTAGATCTTGCCTTCTGTCGCCTGGCGCGCCGGACAGTCCGGTGCAGATTTCTTTCCTTATTTGGCAAAGCCGACCGTTGCAGATTGAGAGCCGTTGGCGCACCGGACACTGTCCGGTGCACACCGGACAGTCCGGTGTCCCACGCAGATCGTGCGGCCGACCGTTGGCCCGGCCGACCGTTGGCTCACCGGACAGTCCGGTGCACCACCGGACAGTCCGGTGAATTATAGCCGTACACCGTTAATCATCTCCCGAGAGCGACAAGTTTGCCTGTGAATGGCTCACCAGACAGTCCGGTGCACCACCGAACAGTCCGGTGATTTATAGCCGTACACCACCGTCGAAGTCCCGAGAGCAGCAAGTTCGCCAGAGCCAGCCTGGCGCACCGGACACTGTCCGGTGCACCCAGACTGAGCAGACTTTGGCTGAACAAAGCCATCTCTTTTCTAACTTGATTTTTCCTGTTTCCAGCACTTAGACACAATACATTAGTCCATAAAACAATGTACTAAGTCTAGAAACATACCTTTACTTTTGATTTGCACTTTGTCCATCACTTGGGATACTTTAACACTTAAGCACTTGTGTTGGCACTCAATCACCAAAATACTTAGAAATGGCCCAAGGGCACATTTCCCTTTCAATCTCCCCCTTTTTGGTGATTTATGCCAACACAACATAAAGCAACTAGAACAAGTGCAATATCAATGGAAATGAAAACTCAATATTGTTTTGATTCAAATTTGGCATATATGGATCACTCTTTGCCACCACTTGGTTTGTTTTTGCAAATCAAACTCAATTTCCTATCTCTAAGTCAAATTCACTTGTAGAGACATAAAGAGAGGTATTCCACGAGAAATTGATCAAAGATTTCAAAAACTCCCCCTTTTCCCATAATCAACATTTCTCCCCACAAGAGGCCAAACTTTTGACAAGAGAGACAATAAGAGAGTTTTGACAAACCAAAAGCTCTATTCTACTATTTTCAAAATTTCTCAAGTGGTAGCTGATCCATTTATTGCTTTGGCCTTATTTTCTCCCCCTTTGGCATCAAGCACCAAAACGGGATCAATCTTGGCCCTTTAACCCCATTGCCTCACCAAATTCTTCAAATAAGAGTACAAAGGCAATAAGAGTACATGAGATGAACTTGGAATAAGTTACCCTCTCATCGGAGTGCAGTGGAAGTCTTTCATGGTCCAAGTCCACCTTTCCCTTTCAAACCTCCTTTGAGACTAAATCAAGCAAACTCAAGCACACGGTTAGTCTCAAAGGGTCAAGTTGTAGCACATCTCCCCCTAAATATGTGCATCACTTGCAAAAGGACTTGTGAGGTCCGGGGAGTATTTGTACAACTTGAGCACCACAAGTAAGCAACAAAATGCATAAGGAACATGATCAAAGCATAATACACATGTATGCTACAAGTCAATCCAAGTTCCGCGAATCTAAGACATTTAGCTCACTACGCAGCCTACAAAAGGTCTTTTCATCTAAAGGCTTGGTAAAGATATCGGCTAGCTGGTTCTCGGTGCTAACATAAAACACTTCGATATCTCCCTTTTGCTGGTGGTCTCTCAAAAAATGATGCCGGATGTCAATGTGCTTTGTGCGGCTGTGCTCAACAGGATTGTCCGCTATGCGGATAGCACTCTCATTGTCATATAGGAGTGGGACTTTGCACAGATTGTAGCCAAAGTCCCGGAGGGTTTGCCTCATCCAAAGTAGTTGCGCGCAACACTATCCTGCGGCAACATACTCGGCCTCAGCGGTGGATAGGGCAACGGAAGTTTGTTTCTTAGAATTCCATGACACCAGGGACCTTCCTAAGAATTGGCACGTCCCCGATGTACTCTTCCTATCGACCTTACATCCAGCATAGTCGGAATCTGAATATCCAATCAAGTCAAAGGTAGACCCCTTTGGATACCAGATCCCGAAGCAAGGCGTAGCGACTAAGTATCTAAGAATTCGCTTCACGGCCACTAAGTTACACTCCCTTGGATTGGATTGAAATCTAGCACACATGCATACGCTAAGCATAATATCCGGTCTACTAGCACATAAATAAAGTAAAGACCCTATCATTGACCGGTATGCCTTTTGATCAACGGACTTACCTCCTTTGTTGAGGTCGGTGTGTCCGTCGGTTCCCATCTAAGTCTTTACGGGCTTGGCATCCTTCATCCCAAACCGCTTTAGCAAGTCTTGCGTGTACTTCGTTTGGGAGATGAAGGTGCCGTCCTTGAGTTGCTTCACTTGGAACCCAAGGAAGTAGTTCAACTCGCCCATCATCGACATCTCGAATTTCTGCATCATCACCCTGCTAAACTCTTCACAAGACTTTTGATTAGTAGAACCAAATATTATGTCTTCGACATAAATTTGGCACACGAAGAGATCACCATCGCAAGTCTTAGTGAAAAGAGTTGGATCGGCTTTCCCAACCTTGAAAGCATTAGCAATTAAAAAGTCTCTAAGGCATTCATACCATGCTCTTGGGGCTTGCTTAAGTCCATAGAGCGCCTTAGAGAGCTTACACACGTGGTCGGGGTACCGTTCATCCTCGAAGCCAGGGGTTGCTCCACGTACACCTCCTCCTTGATCGGCCCGTTGAGGAAAGCGCTTTTCACATCCATTTGGAACAACCTGAAAGAATGGTGAGCGGCATATGCTAGCAATATACGAATTGATTCTAGCCTAGCAACAGGAGCAAAAGTCTCCTCAAAGTCCAAACCTGCGACTTGGGCATAACCTTTTGCCACAAGTCGAGCCTTGTTCCTTGTCACCACCCCGTGCTCGTCCTGTTTGTTGCGGAACACCCACTTGGTTCCCACAACGTTTTGCTTGGGACGAGGCACCAGTGTCCAAACTTCATTACGCTTGAAGTTGTTGAGCTCTTCCTGCATGGCCAACACCCAGTCCGGATCTAGCAAGGCCTCTTCTACCCTGAAAGGCTCAATAGAAGAGACAAAGGAGTAATGCTCACAAAAATTAACTAATCTAGAACGAGTAGTTACTCCCTTGCTAATGTCACCCAAAATTTGGTCGACGGGATGGTTCCTTTGAATCGTCGCTCGAACTTGGGTTGGAGGTGCCGGTTGTGCTTCTTCCTCCCTCACATGATCATCTTGTGCTCCCCCTTGATCACACGCCTCCTCCTGATGAACCTGTTCATCGTCTTGAGTTGGGGGATGCACCATTGTTGAGGAAGAAGGTTGATCTTGCTCCAATTGTTCCTGTGGTCGCACATCGCCAATCGCCATGGTGCGTATTGCGGCCGTTGGAACGTCTTCTTCATCTACATCATCAAGATCAACAACTTGCTCTCTTGGAGAGCCATTAGTCTCATCAAATACAACGTCGCTATAGACTTCAACCAAACCCGATGATTTGTTGAAGACCCTATACGCCTTTGTATTTGAGTCATAACCTAATAAAAACCCTTCTACAGCTTTGGGAGCAAATTTGGAATTCCTACCCTTCTTTACTAGAATGTAGCATTTACTCCCAAAAACACGAAAGTAAGACACATTGGGTTTGTTACCGGTTAGCATCTCATACGAAGTCTTCTTGAGGAGGCGGTGAAGGTAGACCCGGTTGATGGCGTGGCAAGCCGTGTTCACGGCTTCCGACCAAAAGCGCTCGGGGGTCTTGAACTCTCCAAGCATCGTCCTCGCCATGTCTATGAGTGTCCTGTTCTTCCTCTCTACCACACCATTTTGCTGTGGTGTGTAGGGAGCGGAGAACTCGTGCTTGATCCCCTCCTCCTCAAGGAACTCCTCCACTTGAAGGTTCTTGAACTCGGACAACGTTGTCGCTCCTTATCTTCTTCACCTTGAGCTCAAACTCATTTTGAGCTCTCCTGAGGAAGCGCTTGAGGGTCCCTTGGGTTTCAGATTTATCCTGCAAAAAGAATACCCAAGTGAAGCGGGAAAAATCATCAATTATAACAAGACCATACTTACTTCCTCCTATGCTTAGATAGGCGACGGGTCCGAAGAGGTCCATATGAAGCATCTCTAAAGGTCTTGATGTGGTCATCACATTTTTGGGATGATGAGAGCTTCCCGCCTATTTACCTGCTTGACAAGCTGCACAAGGTCTATCTTTTTCGAAATGCACATTGGTTAGACCTATCACGTGTTCTCCCTTTAGAAGCTTGTGAAGGTTCTTCATCCCCACATGTGCTAAACGGCGATGCCACAACCAGCCCATGCAAGTCTTAGCAATTAAGCATGCATCTAGACCGGCCTCCTCTTTTGCAAAATCAACTAAATAAAGTTTGCTGTCTAGTACACCCTTAAAAGCTAGTGAACCATCACACCTTCTAAGGACAGACACGTCTACATTTGTGAATAAACAATTATATCCCATATTGCATAATTGACTCACAGACAGCAAGTTATATCCAAGCGACTCAACTAAGAACACATTAGAAATAGAGTGCTCGGACGAAATAGCAATTTTACCTAACCCTTTCACCTTGCCTTGGTTCCCATCACCGAATATTATTGAATCTTGGGGATCCTTGTTCTTGACGTAGGAAGAGAACATCCTCTTCTCCCCCGTCATGTGGTTTGTGCATCCGCTGTCGATAATCCAGCTTGAGCCCCCGGATGCATAAACCTGCAAGGCAAATTTAGGCTTGGGTCTTAGGTACCCAACTCATGTTGGGTCCTACAAGGTTAGTTACAATAGTCTTTGGGACCCAAATGCAAGTTTTGTCTCCCTTACATTTGGCCCCTAACTTCTTAGCAATTACCTTCTTACCCTTTCTACAAATAGCAAAGGAAACATTGCAAGCATAATAATTTGTAGAAGGTTCATTCATTACTTTCCTAGGAACATGAACAACATTTTTTCTAGGCATAGCATTTTTCCTAGCAACATTTCTATCATGCATAATAGAAGAACTAGAAGCAACCATGGCATGAGAATCAAAAGCATCATAACTTCTAAAAGCATTCCTAGAATGTCTCCTATCATGATACATGAAAGCATGGTTCTTATGAGCACTACTAGCCATAGGGGCCTTCCCTTTCTTTTTGGCGGAGATGGAAACCTTATGGCTTGTTAAGTTCTTGACCTCTCTCTTGAAGCCAAGACCATCCTTAATTGAGGGGTGTCTACCAATTGTGTAGGCATCCCTTGCAAATTTTATTTTATCAATTTCACTGTTGCTAGTCTTAAGTTGGGCATTAAGACTAGCCACTTCATCATTTAATCTAGAAATTGAAGCTAGGTGTTTGCTACAAGCATCAATATTAAAATCTTTACACCTATTGCAAATTACAACATTTTCTACACAAGATGATGATTTACTAGCTATTTCTAACTTAGCATTCAAATCATCATTTATGCTCCTTAAGCTAGAAATTGTCTCATGGCAAGTAGATAGTTCACAAGAGAGCATTTCATTCCTTTTAACTTCTAAAGCATGAGATTTTTGTGCCTCGACAAATTTATCATGTTCTTCATACAACAAATCCTCTTGCTTTTCTAATAACCTATTCTTATCATTCAAGGCATCAATTAATTCATTAATTTTATCAACCTTGGTTCTATCTAGGCCCTTGAATAAACATGAATAATCTATTTCATCATCATCACTAGACTCATCCTCACTTGAAGAAGCATAAGTGGTATTCCGAGTACATACCTTCTTCTCCTTCGCCATGAGGCATGTGTGACGCTCGTTGGGGAAGAGGGCTGATTTGTTGAAGGCAGTGGCGGCGAGTCCTTCGTTGTCGGAGTCAGACGACGAACAATCCGATAAAATGACCAATCTTACCACATTTGAAGCATGAGCGCTTCCCCTTTGTCTTGGTCTTGCTTGGCTGCCCCTTGCGACCCTTTAGCGCCGTCTTGAAGCGCTTGATGATGAGGGCCATCTCTTCATCATTGAGCCCCGCCGCCTCAACTTGCGCCACCTTGCTAGGTAGCGCCTCCTTGCTCCTCGTTGCCTTGAGAGCAATAGTTTGAGGCTCTTGGATTGGTCCATTTAGTGCATCGTCGACGTATCTTGCCTCCTTGATCATCATCCGCCCGCTTACAAATTTCCCAAGAATTTCTTCGGGCGACATCTTGGTGTACCTAGGATTCTCACGAATATTGTTCACAAGATGTGGATCAAGAACAGTAAAGGACCTTAGCATTAGGCAGACAACGTCATGGTCCGTCCATCGCGTGCTTCCGTAGCTCCTTATTTTGTTGACGAGGGTCTTTAGCCGGTTGTACGTTTGGGTTGGCTCCTCGCCCCTTATCATCGCGAATCTCCCGAGTTCGCCCTCCACCAACTCCATCTTGGTGAGCATGGTGACATCGTTCCCCTCATGAGAGATCTTGAGGGTGTCCCAGATCTGCTTGGCATTGTCCAAGCCGCTCACCTTATGATACTCGTCCCTGCACAAAGAGGCTAACAACACAGTAGTAGCTTGTGCATTTTTATGAATCTGTTCATTGATAAACATAGGACTATCCGAGCTATCAAATTTCATTCCACTCTCTACTATCTCCCATATGCTAGGATGGAGAGAGAACAAGTGACTACGCATTTTGTGGCTCCAAAATCCGTAGTCCTCTCCATCAAAGTGAGGAGGTTTACCAAGTGGAATGGAGAGCAAATGAGCATTTGTACTTTGCGGAATACGAGAGTAATCGAAAGAAAAGTTTGAATTGACCGTTTTCTTTTTCTCGTAGTCGTAGTCGTCCTTTTGGGAAGAAGAGGACTCGTCGCTATCGTCGTAGTAGACGATCTCCTTGATGCGCCTCGTCTTCTTCTTCCCATCTTTTCGTTTGTGGCCCGAGCCCGAGTCGGTAGGCTTGTCGTCTTTCGGCTCGTTGACGAAGGGCTCCTTCTCTTTATCATTGATCACAATTCCCTTCCCCTTAGGATCCATCTATTCGGGCGATTAGTCCCTTTCTTGAAGAGAACGGCTCTGATACCAATTGAGAGCACCTAGAGGGGGGGTGAATAGGTGATCTTGTAAAACTTGAAACTTAATGCCACAAAACTTGATTAGGAGTTAGCATAATAATGCCAAGTGGCTAGAGTGGAGTCTTAAAAAAACACAGTAACCACAAAGAGATCAACATAGAGATAGACACAGTGGTTTATCCCGTGGTTCGGCCAAGTACAAAACTTGCCTACTTCCACGTTGTGGCGTCCCAACGGATGAGGGTTGCAATCAACCCCTCTCAAGCGGTCCAAAGACCCACTTGAATACCATAGTGTTTTGCTTAGCTTTACTATATCCCGCTTGCGAGGAATCTCCACAGCTTGGAGTCTCTCGCCCTTACAAAGATGTTCACAAAGAAGCACGGAGTAAGGGAGGGATGAGCAACTCACACAAGACACAAAAATCACAGCAAATACACACAAGACCCAGACTTGAGCTCAAAAGACTATCACGAGGTTCTCACTAGAACAGAGCTCAAATCACTAAGAATGTCGAACAAGTGCGTAAGAATGAAGTGTGAGTGATCAATAATGCTCTAAGGATGCTTGGTGTACTCCTCCATGCGCCTAGGGGCCCCTTTTATAGCCCCAAGGCAGCTAGGAGCCGTTGAGAGCATTCCAGGAAGGCAGATCTTGCCTTCTGTCGCCTGGCGCACCGGACAGTCCGGTGCACCACCGGACACAGTCCGGTGCAGATTTCTTTCCTTATTTGGCGAAGTCGACCGTTGCAGATTGAGAGTCGTTGGCGCACCGGACACTGTCCGGTGTCTCGCGCAGATCGCGCGGCCGACCGTTGGCCCGGCCGACCGTTGGCTCACCGGACAATCCGGTGCACCATCGGACAGTCCGGTGAATTATAGCCGTACGCCGTTAATCATCTCCTGAGAGCGACGAGTTTGCCAATGAATGGCTCACCGGACAGTCCGGTGCACCACCGGACAGTCCGGTGATTTATAGCCATACACCGCCGTCGAAGTCCCGAGAGCAGCAAGTTCGCCAGAGCCAGCCTGCACCACCGGACACTGTCCGGTGCACCACCGGACAGTCCGGTGCACCCAGACTGAGCAGACTTTGGCTAAACAAAGCCATCTCTTTTCTAACTTGATTTTTCCTGTTTCCAGCACTTAGACACAATACATTAGTCCATAAAACAATGTACTAAGTCTAGAAACATACCTTTACTTTTGATTTGCACTTTGTCCATCACTTGGGATACTTTAACACTTAAGCACTTGTGTTGGCACTCAATCACCAAAATACTTAGAAATGGCCCAAGGGCACATTTCCCTTTCAGTTGCAGCTGCTGTTGCGCTCTTCTCTCTTGACGTATCTCTTCTCGCTCCTGGCGCAACTCCTGGCGTATCTCTTCTCTTTCCTAATGCATCTCCTGGCGTTCCTGCTGCATCTGAGCCTGCATATCTGCCATAGTGTCCGCCATTTGTTGCATCATCCTCATCTGAGCTGCAACCAGTGGGTCAACTCCGCCTGGTGGAGGATTAGGAGGATTCATCTCTGCTGGTTGTGGCTAGGGTTGTCTAAATATCCTCCGAGTGTGTCGTCTGGGAGGTAAATCAATTCCACCACCCCTCCTGGTATTGACCATCTGAGTTAGATACATATGGTAAGAGAAAAGTAGACAAGGTAGGTAGTTACGAATCATGTTACTTTGGGGAATTTATTATCTAAGCAGATTAATGTTTTACCTACCATAGCTAATTCATTACCTTATGGTGGCACATGCTAAGATGTTCATATATAATATTTCAATCAATCAAAGAAGCAAATCAGACATTTATCATCAGAACAATCAAACAACATTTTTAAATATAGAAAATAGTTTTGATTTTTGTCTTAGGCCTCCTACCTCCTAAGAAGGTCATACATGTAGGATTCCAAGGTGTGAAATCCATCTTGTCTCAGAGTAGAAAATGTAAGAATGATCATAGTAGAACAGTAGAAGGTGAGTCAAGATCAAGATAAGTGTAGAGAGAATCAGAGTAAGGTAAGTAGGTAAGGGTTTTATCCATTTCTATCTAGGTTTCGTCCTACAGTCAATATTTCCTCTGATACCACTTCTGTCACACTCGGGCTTTATAAATTCACCTTTTGATGGTCATAGCTTTGTGTTGTTTAGTCTTCGAAGAACCTTCGTGCCACCTTGCGCTAAGGAGTCGAAGGTATGTTTATAAACTTATTTGATATGAAGAAAAATAGAATAAAAATATCAAGGCATATAAGATTAATTTTCATACTAATCACACGTCGTTGTCCCGTTTCATATTATTTCATTCACATCTTCTTCTTAAAAGACATTCATCCTTGGTGATAACATTTCAAATAAGTGTTAAGGACAAAGATTCATATATTTAATTTATGTTGCTTTAGTTTTTAATACTTTTTAGATGATTGAAATCAAATATTGAACAGTGGTTGATTCGAGATCAATGAGGCTGCCAATGGAACCAAATTCGACGAGAGGCGGCGTTTTTTTATTAACGGCGAAGTGGTATGGCCACAGATGGCGCGCAACATAGCAAGCTCACCTCAAGTATTTGATTTTTTTGACTTGCATCGGGCACTTTCCCTATAGCGGTAACGAATTGGAAAGTGGAAACCCGTCTCGTCTCACCCTATAGGCCGGCATCATGGTTTACAAAACCGTTTTGGGTGCAAAAACTGTTACCCACCGGTAAACCGGCGAAAACCGGTAAAAACCGGCCGGTTTGACCAATCCAAATCAATTTGAATTCGAACCGAATTACCAGTGAAAAACTAGTGAAAATCCGCTCTAAACCGTTGTTTTACCACGAACCGAATTTTGCTGTTTTTATAGAAAAAATAGAAAATTTTGACAGGATTTATTTGTAATTTTCTCAATTTTGCACAGTAAATATTAATTGATCCACACGACATGTGTTCACCAAAATAACATACAACATACATATGCAACCACAAACTACAGTTCTCATGCAACAAACAACCAGCGAACTTCACAATACTCAAATACAAGTTCTTTTACAACTCTCCAACGAGGCAATGACACATAGGTCGACTTATTTCAAAATACTCACATGTTCAACTCGAGTCATAGTGATAGTACTCAGGCATGTTGGAAGGATTATGATATTGTTCCAATCCATAATAGTGATAGGTCTATACAAAAGATATGAGATACATTAGCGAGAAAACAAGAACGACAAATAAATACTTATCCATAAAGCAAAAAAACATATATGTGTGTTTAGTGTTTGTGTAATGCATGTGCACCTCACCAAGTGTTAAACTTTTCTTCTGATCAGCAAATCTTAGGAACACATACAGAAGAACTGAAGTCTGGAGCTAAGGGTTCTAGATTGGGTCTTGTCCAGACGGGTAGTTAGAAGAACTGGAGCTACTTAAGCTACGGATTCCATCTTGGACAGGAAATAAAACCGAAATTGACCACTAAATGTCTAAGCTGGACTTAAGCTATGAATTTCATCATCACATATAGCATATAACATCTTCACATTTAGCATATAACAGTAAATAAGACTAATGCCTAAATTGACCACTAAATGTCTAAATTGGACTCAATCTTACCACTAAATCTGATTTACCGGCAAAAATTAGTGGTTTAACGGTCTAAAATCACGGTTTACCGGCGATTTTTGATTTTTATGATTTTTTTAATTTTTTTTGAATTTGAAACCAATTTTGAAAAAAAAAACCGGTGGAGGCTAGCATCAGGCATCTCCACTCCCACTCCACCGACCCCACCTCCGCGAGGGGCGACCCGAGAACACCACCACGCCCCCCATGTGGCGCCGCCTCCAAACCCTAGCCTAGGAATGAAAGTGGTAATCTGAACTGTTAGGACAAATTTAATATTTTAAAATAGATATGTATAAAATTTGATGGTGATCTTGTGTTATGTTCTCAAACACATTATTACAAATAAGAATAAAATATTACATAAATTGTTTTATGTATTATTTGCTCCCTACAACAAAAAAAAATTGAAAAAATTACTAAATTTGTTTTCGAATTCATACCAAATTTTATATCTATCATTTAAGAAAGTATATGATAAATTTCGTGATTAACTTTTATGAATTTTTATAAGCTCAATATTATAAACAAGAATACGGATTTATATAGTGCATTATATATACCCTCGCTCCGCCGCCACATCGTCGTCCCCGCCTCCGCCCGCGCCGTGCCCTTGTCCACGGTGCCGGTGGCCGCGTTCCGGCGCACTTCGACCCTCCTCTCCTCTCCCGGTAAGCCCCCCGTCCCTCAGCAGTTACTTCCTTGCTCCTCTGAGCCGATGGTCTCGTTCTGACGGATCGGAGGACTGTGGCCGTGCAGGCGACAAGCCGGCGCCCAGCAAGGTCGAGGATGTCATGCCGATCGCCACGGGGCTGGAGCGCGAGGAGCTCGAGGCGGAGCTCCAGGTGAGAGGTCACTCTGGGTTCGGACTTCGGAATCTCAACGTGATTCCGGCGGCATTTGATGTGGATTTTGATGCGTTTTCTCCAGGGAAGAAGCGGTTTGACATGGATCCTGCCGTCGGCCCCTTCGGTACTAAGGTGAGGTGCCCCTGCGGCTGCGACTTAGCTCAGAGCCTCGGACTCTAGGGGATCACGTCAGGTGTTTGGTGTCGTGCAGAGAAATTTGCACAAGTACTTGCTCCGTCCTAGAAAGAATGCAATTATGGGAACCGTCCCAGTGAAACTCAGTGCCGTTCCTGATATTTTAGAGGCCCGGTGCAAGATTTATAATAGAGGCTCTTGATAATATTAATTATTACGCATAATCATAGTGCACATATATATTATTAACAAATATTTATGTATATTTAAAAATGGTGTTCATATTAAATACAAAGTAACTAATATATAACATAACTCAACATACCATAGAAAAATGCGACATATATATTTGTCCAGATGACTCAAAAGGTTACCTCGAACAGTAATTAAATGGATATTATGTGTTATGAGATCAATCGATCAGGTCATGTTAGTTTTGTGTTCGCTATGTAGGGTAAGACGAAAGCGCAGTCGTACCCAATGTCATGTGTTGGCTACCGAGAGGAGAGGGCACGACCGCCTGTCTGTCTGTGAATGAGAGTCTATGCAGATGGGACTGAGACTACGAAGTACTACTACTACAATATAAAAATCAAAATAGATGGGCTACATCTAATTCTCCTTACTTGTTACTGCTGTGTTGTTGACTTATAATTAGTTCTTTAAAAGTTCTATAGAGACAACAGTCATATATATACAATACGCTATATGTCTATATATATGTACTGTTATTTAGTATTTAAAATGAGGCCCCATTAATCTTGGGGCCCTGGTCGGGGGCACTGCTTGACCCCCGTCAGGGCCGGCACTGGTGAAACTAGCTCAAGTTTGACCAAATTATAGTAAATAATATTAACATGTATATCTCCAAATAAGTTTATCATGAAAATATATTTTGTAATTAGTTCAATTATACTTAATTTGTACCATAAATATCATTGTTTTTATATAATTTTAGTCAAAGTTCAAATAGGTTGGTTTCTCGAGAAGCAATGATTGCATTTTTTGTGGGACGGAGAGAGTAGTTTCTTCCTCAAGCTGAGTTCTGTTAGGACTGTGAAGTTAGGTAATTAGTGGTACTTTTTAGAATTAATTATGTCAAAAAAAAACTTTTGCTGTGTCCATGGCTATTGTTCACCTGATCTGCTCTGTGGTCTTTGGCTAGTTGAACGTGTTGTAGTCTAGTTTGTTATTAAGACAGCCATTTCGTGGTACAAAATGTCATCATGTTGGAGGCCCCAGTGTTCAATGTTTACCAGTCTGCTCATTAGTTGTCATTTACATTGAAGTCTGTGGCTTCTTTTACTCCCTCTGTCCTAAAATATTATTCGTTTTAGCTCTCGGTTTTTACTCCCTCCGTTCCATAATCTGCCTCGTCTAAGCAAATTTTTGTTTGCAGATTCCGTTTTCTTCGTCGTATTTGTATTTGCTGCTTCATTGAATGTGCATGCTGCTTGGTTCCCAATAAAAACTGAAGCAGTGCGTTTGTTTATTCTCTCTGCATGGCTGCATGCTCCTCTCCCAAACGTTCACCTTGGCACAAGAGACGATGCATACCGGATAGAAATAACTCATTCCTTGGTCACTGTGCTCGACTACTATAAGATGGAGATTTTAGAAAGGAGGGAGTATGTCTATATTCAATGGATAATGAATTTAGACATATATAAAACACATACATCAAGTATTGTATGAATCTATTAATTTTCTAAAACGAGTTTTAATTTGGGACTGACGGAGTACCTTTTTAAGTGATGGGCCCAAGATATCTAACAAATTATGAGTCACTTGTAGTATCTGTTCCTACTGCTTGATTTATTGACAGGAACTCTTTTGTGTATGTTACGTGGAAACTTGAAGGTTTTACTGTTGTATGTCTCATTTATCAATTGTTGTGTGCAGATTAACTTGTGCTAAGCACAAGTAATGACACAATATTTCACTCCAGTATGGACATGGCTGTAAGTAAAAAAGACCCACCAGATACATCTCTTGTTACTGATATTAATATCGTAAACTACAAAGTATTTGATATGTGCATGCTTAAGCTGCATTACCTGAAGCTTGTTCCAAATACACCAGCAGTCAGCCAGCCGTACATGAAATTCGTAGGGTATGTTTATAACTGCCTTGTCACTTGGGAGCATTGCGTTAAATATCAGTGTTTGATATATCTGGTGCTTCTATTCTTCAACCGTAGGCATGCCCTCACATCCATGCTGAGTACTGACATTGCCTGTATTTGGTCTAGATATGTGTTGAAGTTCTTGACCACTCACTTCCCTTCTGTTTTTTTCTTTCCAGACTTCCTATGCTGCAAGATCTCAATTGTTCTGGACAATATAAAGTACTACCTTAAGAAAACAAGTATAATACCAAAAAAACACTAAACAACAGGGGCACACTTTTCACTTGTTTGTGGTTATGCTATTCCTAAATTTTCTAATTTTCAATCAATTGATGCACCCAGCTCCTATGCATACCCTGTGCTGACTACTGACATTGTGTGCGCTTTTAGTGAAGAGATGTAGGATTTCTTGATCACTCTCTCCCCTTGGTTTTGCATACCACTCTTTGTGCTGCAAGATTGTCCATTTGTTAATTTTGAATGTATTGTCTGCACGAGGAACCAGCCGTGATTGAATCCTACTATAACAAGAGAATAGTTGGCTGCCCTGGTGCCGAAGGAGGTACATCAAGGCTAACCATATATGTCAGTACCTAGTGTTGAGTATGTAACTCACCATAACTGTGCTTATTTTTCCATCGTGCTTATTGCAGAGGATGAACACGATGTCGTCTGGTTTTGGTTGGAAAAGGATAAACCGCATGAGTGCCTAGTCTGCTCACAGTACTTTGTGGTAACGAAAATCAATTCGTTGACTGACTGATGTGCAGCAGCTGTTGATTAGCACTTGACTGAAATATTCTTTTGTTGATTCTGGGCAGCTCAAGGTCATTGGTGATGGGGGTGATCCAGATGGCCACGATGATGAGGATGATCATCACTGAGGCCTTGTGTCGATAATGATATGTCGATAATGATAATAAGAACTTTGTAAAACATGGTTTTGTCCTATCTTTGCAGCATCAGACTGCCCTATAGAGTATTGTAATTGATAAGTGTTTGACCATGAACCAGGTCGGGTGGTGTTTTACACCTACGAATTTTGTTCAGATCTTTTCGACCATACAGTTGCTTCTGTTTGGAATATAGATTTTTTTTTTCTGGAGTGCAACATCAAATAAAGGATGAGTGCATCGGTTTCACTCTATTGACCATCTATTTTGGGTTATATTTTGTTCCTGATTGGATGGATACTTACTCAGAAACGATAGTTTCAGAACAGATTCCACAGATTCTGAAGCGTCTGACATCAACTGGGATACACAGTACAACGTCATTTGTTATAAAAATTTACAGCTCGCCCAGGAACCCAGGGTCCAGGTATCGCCAATATGCCAGCGAGAGTTGGGAGGACATTGGGCCCGTTTGTCTAGGGTTTTGTTTCAGCTTTTTCTGAGAATCTGGCTGTAGTGGGGATTACATGGAGATGAAATAGTTAGGAGGACACTGGACCTGTTTGTTTCAGCTTTTTTCTGACCAGGTTTTTCTAAGAATCTGGCTGTAGTGGGGATTACATGGGAAGGAAGATAAAAGGGTTCATAGAGTTTATGATCTAGAAAGTGATGAATTCTTACTATTATAATTACTATTATAATGACGTGACTGATTATATATACACATTAATTTTGAACGGTTTTAACCAAAGTGATTCTCACAAAAGTAGGCTGAAAAGTTGGGTGTTTAGCCGTCCGCAGCAGCTTCTGGTGACTAGAAACTAAAAAAAAGCTAAAACAAACGGGGCTATTGCAACGGGCTTCGGCAGTCGACTCGAAACAATCTGATTTTGCCTGCAAATCAGGAAACTGCATCAGCAATTCATGAATCGCAAGATTAAGATCACAAGGTAACATTTTAAATGGGTTAGAAAACTAGGGATCACAAGAAACTAGAGTATACATATTAGTATAGAACAAAAAAGGTTCACCATCTAGAGCAGACATGACATATTTTGTGGGCCTATCTTTCTATAATTAGGTGGGGTATAAGTAAGGAATAAACCAAGGCAAGCCCTCTTTCCGTAAGTATGGAATAAGTAAGGTCTAGTGAAGTAATAAACCGAGATAAACCCCCTTTTGAAAGTATGGAAGGCTGCTTCAAATTTGCGACCTAATGAATCAATGAAACAGTTATCACTATTGCACTAGGCCTAATTTTCTATCAGTAGGCATGCAGTCAAAAGGTTGTTATCCGCGTATACAGCTTAACAATCAAATTAACGAAAACTAATCATGTTTATGCATGTGCATTCCTGAGGCAAAACACCCATAAACATCGACAGAGGAAGAAGACAGAGAAGCAACAAGCTGACAGTTCTGTAGATCAAAGAATACCTGCAAGAATTAATTAAGTTTAGGGCTTAAGAAGTACTGTGGATCCCTGAAGAACCTAACAATTCTCTCTGCCTTTTCAGTGGAAAGGTCGGTGTTTTCCAAAATGAATTCCTTGGATGCTTTTGCAATTGCTTCGATAGAGCCAATGGCTTGGGCAAGCTTTTAAAAAAAGACTAGCATCAGTACCAATCAGCACACCATGGTACACATAACATGGAAAAAATAAGTCGAGAAGGGAAAGTGATGTCCAGTGTGAAATTTGACTATTAGCTACTGGAGACGTGAGAAAACAGACTAGTACAAGGAAGGTAACGGAATTCAATCTGCAAGATATAGCATGTGCACATTCTTATTCTAGAGTAGTTGCATAGAACCAATTGTTTTTGCATGTAAACTTGTAAAGTTTCAAAATGTGTTTAAGCACTGATCTGCCCTGAATCCTGTAGAGATTAAAAGGCACTTTGGTTAATTCTTCTCAATTTCCTGAAATGTGTGCTGATGAGAAGGAAAATGATGATACTCATATCTGCAAACAATGCCTACAAGTAACATGTGTGTCTTTCCTAGAGACAGAACTTGCAAAACAGTCACAACTAACAATCTAGCATTGTTATCCAAGTAACCAAGAGACCACAGAACTACACAAACCGCGAAAATCAAGTTGAGCAACTCACGGCATTTGCATCATGACTGTCAATACCAGGAATAGAGGTGAGCACTCGTAAAAACGCATCCATGCACTGAACAGCTTGCTCACGCTACCGAGACAAACAAGAGAATCATTTAGCAACAACATGTCCCATTGCTAGTATATATGAGCATGTATCTAGGAACATATACCTCAATTCTCATAGTTGCGATATTGTCTTTCTGCTTGCAGACTGAAGAAAACAGACACGCGATCAATGCCAGCTCGCGGTTCAGAACTTGAACACGAGCCAGGAACTGAGTAAATGAAGCAACAAAGGTTTTACCTCCACGAGCATGAGCTATCCTTACAATCTTCTCGAATCCCATCGCTGGATCACAAACAGGGACGAATGTTGGACAGCCAAGCTCCATGCCATACCTTGAACAACGAGGACAGCAGTATTAAGAACGACGCAACCAAACTAAAACGAATACATGCTAATAAGTACTACTTAGTGAGACAGTGTGTCGGCATCCCATACTTGAAATATGACTGATTAAATGATTCATTCTGCTCTGCCGAGCGGACGACGACAACGACATAGAGGTACTTGAACTGCCTCTTCAGTGTAGTCACCCTGAAAAATCATTCCAAGTACGACGACATCGCCATCACCCATCACGACGCATGCAGTCATCGTGAGACGTAAGACAGGGAAGAGTGTCATGCACCTGCTGAAGACCGCAGCTTCCCTTTCAGGAAGCCAGTCGGTCTCGAAGACGAAAGCAACCGATAAGCCCCCATTGTTGAATATGAAGTCCTGGAAACCCAATCAAAGCCATGCGTATACATACACAGCAGTACAGCTAGCTCGGCGAGACTAATGGCATCTCTGCATCGGAACGCGTACCGGAGAAAGCGACATGAAATTGAGGCGGTACATGTTGGTAGCGAGGAACGTGGCGACGAAATTGACGAGGTCCGGGCGCTGCTTGTCCCTCCACGAGGTGCTCATCAAGCACACTCCTCGACCTGCGCTCGGGTCGACCAGCGGCGGAGGACCCAGCAGAGCTAATGCATGTATACGCTTGTGGTTAGATCAGATACGAATGCAAATTATTGTCAGATAGCTTAAGCTAGGGTTTGGGTGCTCGGTGGCTTGGCACGGCA